>JBCFXI010000318.1:8280-198440 GCA_038496175.1 Ampulex compressa | reverse complement strand
CGCTTAAAATTTAAACAACTTTGTCTTTCGAAAATAAGTTACTCCATAGTCATCTTCTTCTGTATAAATAGTCAGTATAAATAGTCAGCATCTTCTTTATAAATAGTATTATAAAAATAAATTTTGAAAACTAGATCGTTAATTTATTGTCATATATACTCGAACGGATAAATATTCTATTTAATCCGTATTTCATAAATTTAGTAACCATTGGCAAAAATAATTTTAATGTATCCAGAAAACTGATTTGTTTCTTATTGTCTATTTCAATAGTGAATTTGATTCTATTATGAATGAAACTGAAAACACCTAAAAGTGAATTGACGAACTGATCAGAAACACCAGTAGTGATGTCTACGTACCTACGATAGAATGTAGGAGTGAAATTTAAACGACTGAGTGTGTACAATTCTAAATCCTGCATCATAATCTTAGCCAAAGTTAGTGATAAGTGTAAGTCCATCGGAGAGCCAAACTTTTGTCTATATATTTGAATACTGAATTTAAAGTACGTGGAGTTAAGTATTAATCACTTAAGTGCGGAATTAAAATCAAGCAAAGACGAGTATACACGTCGAACGCAGTGCAATAGAGATTTGATCCGACGTGTATACACGTCAGACGCGCTTAACTGGTTAATCTGATACCGATGATAAATTTGGATGACTGATGTGTGTCCATCGGTTTTTAATGTTTTCTATTTCCGAGTCAGAATGGATATTGGTAAAAAGTGAAGTTATGTCTAATGAAACCAAACTATGTGATGTGAGGATAGGTGTGTTCATCATCGTTTTTGAAAATTCAAAGCTATTTTTGGTATGGCTGTCAGTCTTGGGGATACTATTTGAAATTACGCGCTATAGTAATCGGCAAACTTGTGACGTGGAGAATTTATCGAACTAACGATTGATATTTTTCTATTTTTACATAACTAACTTTATGCCTATTTTTTAGTACTATTTACTTATTTGAATTTCTATTAATTTTTTACAGTCTAACGTAACCCTGCATAATAATCTGTTCTTAAAACATCGAAGTATTGAAATATCTATTGGTTAGTATATTTATCATGCATACTATATTAATACTACACTGCGTGTAAAAGCAATGTTCCATCAATCGATAACACGAGTCCCACGTAATTTACGGGACGTAAGTCATCGAAAATTGGTTTGACAAAAAACGTGTTAAGCAACAAAATTATGACGCATGAATTCTTTTAATGTATAATAAAATATTTTGTTGTGGTATCAAAGATCTACGTATGATGGAAAATAGTACTTTTTCAGTAATCGTACAGATGATGTTTATTAGCGAACCAAGTTTCGTAATTACTCGTGGAACACATCAAAAAGAAGAAGAAAGCACGATGAAAACATATTACATTAATTTTTTTTTTTTATAAACTCCAGAGAAAGATTATGAATTTCAGGTAAAGCGTTTTTTAAAGCCGTTGTGAAATTTGAGTGATCATATTCGCTAAACATGGGTGCCCAATCTTCGTCGAGTTAAAAATAACGTTCTAACAAGTTTAGGCCGGGGAGTTAAACGGTGTTACGCGATGCACGGACGAAAGGAGTATGATAATTATGACACGTTATGTCCTTCGCATATTCCGTGATGGTTCTCGGAGCGGGAGGTATAACCGATTCAGAATGTACGAGATTTTGCACATTCGTGAAATCGAAATGTTCACTTTCCATAATGCACTCGAGTTTTAGCTTCACGCCTGACATCGCACTTCGCGTAAGGTAAAAGCACCAGTAGTTGATATTTAAAAAAAAAAAAAGAAAATGAATAAGGAAACCATAAGCTTAAATACAGGAAACCTTATTAGTCTATATAGTGTCGCTCTTCAGGTGCTTAATTGTGAAATACTGCGCATAGTCCGCCATCAAGAAGTGACATAGCGACTGATTAATCACACCCGTGCGCGACTCGTATAATTTTTGCGTATTTTTTTATATAATTCGCTAAGAATTTGATTAAAATGTAAGTGTTATAAGTTTGCATTGTTTAATCATTGTGGATAAAAGAGGCATTCGTTCGTGTTGTTTGAAACTTAAAAAGGGGATTATTTATTAAAGTTGATAACAAAGAATGCTAAACTGTCTAAATTTATTCCGTGTCAACTATTAAAATTTGTAATTGTCTATTATTCAATAGTTGACATGGGGTGTTAACTATTAAATTACTAAGTGTCGACTACTAACTTTGTTCCTCTGTGAATTTTGACCTTTACTCCTCTGTGAAGATGTTTCCTACGAAGGGTAACTTTAGAAATGATACAGAAGTGGCTATGCACGCGGCTGTGAAGCATGGCTCCGTAAAACTTCGTATAAAACGGCAGCTAGGTAATTTAATTTTTTAATTTAATTTGTTTTTTTGTAAACTTACTCAAGAATAATGAGAAATGGTACTTCTATTTATCTTGCTCGGCAACGTGTATGATAAGTGTCCTTTCTTTCCTGTATACCTGTAATACACTATTGCTCGCTAAGACTACAGCAAAATTCAACTGTTACTCAAGAATAATCTTTTTCAAACATTCAGTAATATTCATACCCCATTAAAACTAGTTTATTAATTGGTTTTTCTCCGTATGTCAACTACTGAAGCAAACGAGTGTCGACTACTGAATTTTTCGTTTCCACTGGGTATTTTCCACTCAATTGCTTGATCAAATTTTAATTTTATAAAGAAAAAATTTCCAACTGCCACTAGGGATTAATACTTGTCGTAATATAATAGAAGAATAGTTTGTGCAGCGACTACTAATTATACATTTTTCATCAAATAAACTTAGCCTGAGCTGTATGACAAATAGTGAAAAAATATTTTAAAGTGTCAACTACTAGTACTTTTACCTTATATCGTTTCATGGCTCATTTTATTTTTTGACGCTGACTCTTGTGGTCCTTTGATTGCAGGATCGATTATTTTAAAGTTAGTCTCTTGCTATTGAAACCACAGTGTATATATGACACGAACATTTTTCTGGAGGTGATATGCGAGATTTGAATTCGAATCTTCGCTATAGTAGACTAGACCTGTATTCACCAAATCACAGCAACTTATATATTATTTGGTCATTTATCCATACACTGAAGAAACTGTCGACTTTCCTTCGACCATCGCTGCAGTTTATGGCTTTGTCCTTCATTAAAATCCTCTATAATACGATCTTATTCATGGAAGTCATACAAAATACTGCCGAAAAATCCGAGCGTAGTTGCACATCAGAGAATAGTGTTCGAGTGTCAATTACCTGTGAGGGTCCACCTGCACGAACTCCAGAAGAAGTGTGTACATAGCTGCCGGTTCCAAACCCCGTGCCACTACTTTGACGACCGGAAACATGCGTCTGAAAGTGCAACCCCAAAATTAAACCTCCATTTCCAGATTTAATTTGGATTCCAGGCTTTACGTTGGGATGGATTCACGTCGAAGAGGGAGTCGAGATACGACGACCAGACGGTCAGATCAAAAGGCAGGCCTTTTCGTGAACAGTGTAAGTACTTCCTACGACCGTTTTTACGACTCGTGTATTATAAACGATTATGGTTTGTCGACCGCGGTTGTGTTGTGCAGGTAAAGTGCCTTGCCGCCGGCAGCTAGCCGGCACAGAGTTTTACGGAGGATCGTAAGAATCGTAAAACTTTATTATCAACCGCCTCTCGATCTTCCCTTTGAACTCAACATCTATGGATAGTCGACATATTATTCGCACTTTTATTCGTGGAAATTGGTTTCGTCGAGCATGTTTCCATACGTTGTTAATCATCGCGTTTGAAATTTTATCAAAGTCCAAGCTAGTTATAGGTGTTAATTATTGGCCATATTTTTTTATTGGGAAGCGTAGAAGATCAGAGCTACCCGAACTTTTTTTGCGAGATGTATATTGTTTATATATCAGTATGCATGTATATGTTTACATATCGACATACACATATACTTTATTATCAACCGCCTTTCAATCTTCTCTTTGAACTCAACATCTATGGAAGTCGACATATTATTCGCACTTTTACTCGTGGAAATCGGTTTCGTCAGGAACGTTTTCATACGCCATTAACCATCGCGAATGAAATTTTGCTTGTTATAGATTCAGTCGTGTTAATTAATAGTCATATTTTTTTATTGGAAAGTGTAGAAGATTAGAGTTACCGGAATTTTTTTTCGGGATGTATATATGTATATGTGTTTATATATACATATTCAATGACGTTTCAGAAATGTTGATATAATTAATAATAAGGGACTTTTGTAATTAATAATGTAAAACTTAAAATACAAGCGAATGGAAAAATACAAGCGAAACCCTGCGAATGGAAAGATCCTTGTATTATCCAGATGATAATATATTTTTCGGTTTAACGTATAAATATTTGGAACGACATATCCGAAAAATGAAGTTTATCGATGACTCGTGACTTTGTGAAAATTACTCGTTGGTACGTCAGTGAATACAACGAATCACACACCTGAATGATTCATCTACCTCGTAACAGTTTCCAGTAAATCTCTTTTTCTCCACGCGCATCTTTTGTGCTCTACAGACACGGCCATTATTTTTGCCTTTGACTCATTTGCACTACTATTCTAATTAATATATTTTTATGCGCCGCGCGAACATGCGTTTGCTTCTAAGTTCTCGGTGAGTATGTTCATATGAGTTTATGGTTTTGCAGTCATGAGAAAATGAACGAAATAAATTTTCCATAAGAAAATAACGTTAAATAATAGCATAAGTAACTGCTTCATTGATACAATGATTGTAAATCAAATCGACAATCTCATATAAACTTGAATTCTGCAATCTTCGAAAAATATGCAAATCGCTATGAAGTTGCAATTTTCTTTACAACTTTCTATACTTTACTCTGAAGATAATACGTGTACGTGATACAAAATATTAATTAATCGTAAAATCAAATATATGATTTTAAACGTGTATTTCCTGTCATTAACTCGTTGCTCCTTCTTCATGTTTTCATGGAAATAAAGGATATACATCATCCCTAGAACCCTACAGTCCCGAACGGATTTTAAAATAAAACAAAGAACCACCCGCAAAATTTTCACCGGCAATTTAAGCCACACATGTCGATGTTTAATTCTAATCCCAACGAACCGGCCAAAGTGACCGGCCAGTGATTTCTTGAAAATTAACTTCAAAAATTGTAAAACTTTAGGACGGGGTCATTTCTGAGATTTTCCATGACTTTGTTACAGCGTATGGATCAATAAATTAGTCTCTTAAAATTGTTTACTTCGTCCTTTAAGGATATATTAATACACCTGAATACAAAATGACTGGTAAGTTTAGTGTTAATATGTACTCGAGAACCATTTAAATCTACCTTCCATTCTTGGTCACGATCATCTCATTGGTGATGCATTGGAATCTAGTCCAGAGCTCCCTGTCTTCCAAAGACAAGGAGAGAGGCAGACCTTGATTTCCAGGCACTGCCGAATTTCCAAGATTCTGCCTCGATATCGATCCCCTATCGTTATGTTCCTCGCGATCCTCCTCGGACGCGGTGCGACTTTGCCTTCTACCTTGTTCTCGTTCCAGGTCCCTTTCACCGTCTCTCTCCTGATCCCGTTCTCTCTCCCGACAGGAGGATCCAGCCGGGGAAGCAGGAGTGCCCGGGGTATTCGACGGCTGCATTTTCTTCGTAGCTCTCTGCACCACTTTCTTCAGCACCGAAAGTCAGCGGCAGAAGACTCGCTCCCACAATCGAGATAACTCAATTTTTTTTACGAAGAAGAAGCCTCGTGGATAACAGCTTACACTTGAGAAAGGGAATTGATGTTCTCCATTCAAAGTTTTTTTTACGTATTATCCTTTCCACTTTCGCTCTATCTATCTCTGGATGCTTGAAAACCAACGATTTGCATCGAGGACGAAAAATATGCTGCACTCAGACTCAGAAAAAGGAGGCTCGAGCGCGATCGGACAAGGCACAAGATGGATGGTGAGTCACGTAGGTGGGAGTATAATACTGTCACTAGTAAAAAACTCACCTTAAACCCGCGATTTTTCACTGGTTCGCGAAGACCGATCCTCGTGGATAACACCTTAATCGAAGCAGCATTACAGAAGAAGGATCGATTCGCGGATCCTCGAGGAAATAGGAGAGTTCGCTAGGATAACGGAAATTGTATCTTGCACGGGAGGTAAGGAGGAAATTCCGTGATAACCAAACACTGCACAAGATGCATGAAAGGCCTCGTAAACGCACATATTACTCTATTAGCAACAGAAAGTCCACCCCGCGATTTCTCACTTTCCCGCGAAGATCAAGGCGTGCCATCCAGCGTTTTCCACGTACTCCCGTCTGCGAGCTGGCACAATCGATTTGCGGATCTTCGGTAATCGGAGGGGAAGCGGGCGCTATATTGTGTCCAGGAGGAAAAGAAAGGATTTGGGGTGATCGGAGAAGGCGCGAGAGGGATGGAGAATCCCCCGAGCGTATTATTCCGTACCGATTCCAAGACGAAGCCGCGTGGCCGTGCTCGTAACACTTGGGCGCGATATTTCACACTAGCTGGCGAAGACGGGGCCGAAAGACTGACCGGCGATATATGTTCGTCTCTGTTCAACGCCTTTCCCGTTTCTGTTCCGCGATCGTGTCCGCCGGCCAGAGTCGCCCAACGGCGGTCCTGGCGTACCAGGAGTGCTAATTAGACTCTAAATTAGGAACTCACGGGAGCAGCATGGCGGTCACGATGGTTCCATTGGCCGCGCGTTTTTACTGGGACGGGAGTGATCTCAACGGTGGCTCGATCCTCTTGGTCGATACGGGACAATGGTCGCCGCCTTTGGGAGGCGTCATCCGCCAATGGTGCCGCAAGACCATTTTACGATCACCCGTCGGTTGGCCGATCCTCGATCCTACACGAGGTTCTGCAATCCGCCCACGCAACAGTTGCGTGGTCCTCGCTAGTCCTCGCGGACGACGTGCTCGTGCTCGTGCGTCCTCGACAAACGACATTCGACATCTTTCCTTTTTCTCTCCTCTTCGTTACGTTCTTTGGGGAGATGAGTCTTGGCGAGAGCAGGTCGAAAAATCAACGCTGCTGGGAGAGCTGAGGTTTCATAAGGGTAAGTTTAAAGATAAGCCGTACTGGGAAGAGGGGAGGGGTTGAGCTTTACGTTATATCTAAAGATAATTGAAATGATGAGGGGGAGAAGGAACTTCCGTGATTAACGATGAACCTATCGAAGCGATCAAAATGACCGGTCTGTCGTTTCTTGGAAAAAGCGCTGTACTTCGTAGTCGGGCATTTTTTGAGATTTTCCATCATTCCGCCGCAGAGTACGAATCGTTTTAGCGATCCAAAAACATCTCTTCTTCGTACCCTTTTTCTTTAAGGATATACGTGCTATACATATATATGTCCGGAAAGTGGCTGGTAGGTTTGGTGTTAAGTATATTAATCACCAAATCCGTTAGCCGTGAGACGAGATGATTTTTTCCAAAAATAAGTAAAGGAATCGTCTAAATTATTTGTTCTGTCTGGGATGTGAGACTTCAATAGGGTAAGTTCGTTAAGTAGATATTAGGATATAAGTAAATACTTCTCGCCTTGTTCATTCATTCTTTACCGATGCGATAGTGTGGAAATAATTATTGTTGAAGCTACAAACATATAGTGGATGAAGGCTCAGTTTTCTACGCGGAAGAACCGTGTTCGAATCTGGTCACGATATTACAATTCTAACTTGCTTCTAACTATGCTTCTAATACATGGCTCGCGATTTTTGAAATCGGAGAGAAAAAATTTCTTTTCATTTTTTCGTTTTGCAAGGAAAATTCTACATAGCCTGAATGGAAAATTCAGCGTGAGGCGCATACGTCCCACGCGGCACGGAACGTGTTAATCAGTAGGTCCTAAGCCAAATGACCTTGGCAGTCGGTCCCAAAAAATAACTTTAAACAATTATTCTTCTTTGCGTGTTTAGTACATCTACTAAAAAAGTTCAAACCGCGATTCTTCGTAAATTGTGACAATGATAACGATAAATGGAAACTTGGGTATTGCTGGTCAACGATAAAAGGTTGATTCAAGTGTCCTCTTTGCATCTCAATACCTTGACTGCTACAGATGCATATGTGCGCCCAGCAAAGATTGTTGGTCTAGATATGGATCCAAAAATCATACGGTACGAGAAAAAGTATCCCGTCTATGGCGATCATTTTCATCAAAAAAATTCAGCAGTAAAAAAGATAATCGTTGAGAGAAGTTGTTGTATTACATTTAATGGGTTCGAGCTTCGAATTTAAATTAATACGTCTGCTGGTTACACGAATTTGAGTGATATATTGCACGAATTTAATGGGCGATATCGCAATTAGATAAGCAGGTGAAGAAAATTCGCTGCACGTATTATAAACAAGCAAAATTTAAAGCCAGGGTGTGGAGAAAGGCCCAAAGACTTTTCACGTTTTAGACTGTAGAATAATAGACTTTGTGGAATGATATCCTTTTGTGTCTGGTGGTGAGTCGATACCGAGGCATCGATACCCAACAGCAGCGGGCAAGACAGTTAGATGAAGAAGCTCGACGGTCGCTTCAAGTCAAATGACAAAAATCAACAGAAAGTTACGACTGGACACTCGAGGTATCGCGAGTAGATATTTGAGCAGGACCGTTTCTTGTTTGCCATCGTCCACGTTTCGGTTTGTAAGCCATGTACGCAACCCCGTAGAGGTATTTGTCATAGCAATTTCGTCGAGGAAAGCATCGCGATTTTGGTGCCGCAAAATCGCGCCGAGGTAACGGAGTTTTGTTGGACGAAGGTGGGTCAAAGTTGTTCAAGGCAATTATAATTTCGTCGATGAACACCCACCCTGGTTGTACTATTCGGAAAATTTCATTGTGCGTCCTTCATTCGTAAACCGAGCATTGCAACGTGAACTGAGCAAGTGTCTTTTCAAGACGCAGTGACAGTCACGTTTTGGTGACGCTCTATCTCACACCTGAGAATATTAAAACATCTGTTCATCGTGGGTGTTACGTCTCAACATAACTTTGAATGTCAACTTTATTCACAATCGTAATACTTACTAAATATTAACTATGATATTTTTCCACTAACGTTAATTTCAATATGAATGTTGAGCTTTTAAATATACCTGAAAAGCACAAAAGCCGCAACGTCGTAAGAAACTAAGCTGTTCTTTTTTCCCGCATATTTGAAATTTTTCACTCCTCATCAAGAGTACGGGATTTACTTTCTTTCAACCGAGCATTATAGTTGAAAACGCATAGATTATTGTGACCGAGAGGAGCAATGACCAACGAACAACAAAGATAGCAAAATCGAATAGATTATCAAACACATAAAAGATATAAAAACGATTTGCGCGATGTATTTCATTATACATTTCTACTAAAACTTTTGACGTTTTAATGGTGGCCACAATTTGGAAATCTTACTTTTTACATCAAACGTGTTTTACATCAAATCTGTCAAAGTTTTAAAACATTCCTTTAGCCCTCGTGCTAATAATCGACTTTACTGGAACTGAACCGTTAATTTATTTCACGTATAGACTTTTAAACCCATCTTATAAAGATTCATATTTACAAACCGATCATTATTTAACATATAATGTGATATATATTTGTATCAGGTAAAGGTAAACCAGTAGTCAACACTTTACAGAATTTTTTGCCCATTCGTTCATATAGCTCAAGTTAAGTCCATTTTATAGAAAATGTACGATCAGTAGTCGCTGTACAAATAATTCTTCTGTTATATTACGACAAGTGTTTATTCTCGATGGCGGCTGAAAAATGTTCGTTTTTTTCCAAAAGTAAAATTTAGTTCAATAGCTGACACCCAGCGAAGACAAAAAATGTAGTAGTTGACATCCTTTTGTTTCAGTAGTTGATATAGGGAGAAAAACTAATTAATAAAATAGCTTGGTATTGTAAATAATACAAACTTGCAATACTTACACTTTAACCAAGTCCTTAGTGATTTATATAAGAAAATACGCAAAAATCATAAGAGTCGCGCACGGGTTTGATTAACTCATCGCTATTACACTTCTCAATGGCGGAATTTCCTTATTTGTTAACTCTTTTTGAAAACAATGTCAAGTACCAGTACAGTGTCAACTACTGCTGCTTTTACCTTATATACCTTTATCTTTTCAATAATTCGTTCCATCGAAACGTCACTATTCCTCAAACTCACGATCGGGTAAACTCGAATATGACGTATTAATTATAGCCGTGGGCTCGACCGAGGTTTCTCTAGGATTAAAATTTATTCGATTCTACCCGAGAAGCAAACGGTGGCAAGTGCCATAAAAAGCTTTACCTCAAATATCCTACGCAATGCTCACCACCGTGTAAGTCGTTTACGACCCGGGTGTATCTGGTCGGCGGCTACCTGCACCCCGGGTAAGCCCGGCTCACCTGACGGATTGGGAGGTCCTTCATTTATAGCGTTTCTAAGATGCCGCGGCCTTCCTATCCAGGTCCTTACATGAGGATTTACCGCCAGAGAACAGATTACAATCGCTTTGATAAACCATGGCCGCCGAACAAGTCCATTTCTCTATTTACAAATCGCAACGCTGCTAGGATTCTGTACACAATGACGGAAGTGGCGGTCTTCCTTTCATTGACGATGCTTGGCGCGGCTGAAAAATATTTCTTTTAGCGAAAATTATGTGGCTCCGTTTTATCCGCACGCTGGACGCAATGAAAATTGCTTTGATTGGACATACGTTGAATGAGGATCGTCCTTTCGTTAACCCATCTGCATCAGTAGCGTATATGTTAATTTTAGATCACTATCGTCGGAGCGTATATATACGCTCAACTTTATTGGCCACTATCATTATTCGTTAGCTGAAGAATAAAAATGAGGGGCATTGTTGCAGATAAAAATAGTATTTCTGGTTATAGCGAAGCAGAAATTTGGAAATAACATTTGGTGATAAAGACCTTCTTCTCATATTTGCTTATGATGCAAATGGGTTAACAACGATCAAACCAAGTTTAATGATGACAGCCTTTTAAAATAATCGAAATGTTTGTAAGACAATGAAAGTTATTTTATTCGAGTGGAATAGGAACATAATACATGGCATGGAGTATTAATATAACGTTATTAAAAAACTATTCCTTGATAGCAGTTTCTTTTTCTTCCAAAAACATGTTTGATTGTATAAGAGTGTCGCATTGTTCTTCATTCAAAGTTGTTGGAGAATCTTTCCCATTTTTGTCGAGAACATTTATTACGCGATCGTGATATTTGTCAACTGCTTCGTCCTCGACAAGATTGTCGAGCTGGTTTTCAGTTTTATTCGAAACGATGGTTTCAAATTGTTCGCCACACTGCTTCATGACCATTTCATCGTGATTACATCTATGGCGCGCCAGAATAGTTCGAAATTCGGTCGAGCAGGAGATCGGTACGCCTCGATGAAAGTATTCGTTGTGATGAACGAAATTCGACAAAGCCTGCATTTTTATACGCGTGACAATGGAAGCTTTATACTTACGTAGTGCAGAGTAACACTTTGTAAATGAGAATAATGAAGCGCAGATATGACTCCTGGAGACATAGCATTTCTATTTGAAATTATTTAGAGCTCTTAATACACGTAGAATTACTGTCGATTTTGATAAATACAAATTTTTCAAATTAAATTCACTCATTTGCAAATAAAATTCACCTTTTTGCAAATTAAATTCACTCTTTTCCAAATCAAGTACGTTTACGTATATTCTATATGTAAAAAACGTCACACAATGTTAATTACACAGTGAGAACGACATTCTTCAAAGATTACTTCAGACAAGCCGCACTCTAGTTTTTCCACCACCATATTCTCCAATGCTGAATCCTATCAAAGAAGTCTTCTCCAAAATCAAGTTTAGTGCAAGAAGTATTTTAGCTGATCCTTTAAATCGGCAAAATTTAGTAGACGTAATGAACAACTCTGTTGGAACTGTTACATTTACAAATTGTTATAATTCTTATATGAATATATATGTTAAGTTATCAGCTGCTGCTACAGGAAAACTGTTATAGACTAGGCTGTTATGTACTATACATATATACATAATAACCTAGTCTGTAAACAGTTATCTTTGAATTATTATTGTTAATAATACTATTGAATTATTGCATTATCTGCACAAAGTTTTAATTGTAATAAAATTTTCGATTTCTTTCTATGTAATTAACATTATTTGATGTTTTTCAATATAATCTATATATAAAAGTACTTGATTTGCAAAAGGGTGAATTTCATTTGCAAAAGAATGAATTTCATTTGCGAAAGGGTGAATTCCATTTGCAAAATTATGAATTTGATTTGCGAAAGGGTGAATTTAATTTGAGAAACTGTATATTGATAAAAAAAAGGAAAAAGTCTAATCGATGGTTAAATGCGAATACTTACGATAATCCCTTCCGGAATTCTGTGCATCGCGCAGAACGTGCGGCCAGATTGGGCTGCCAGCCAGCAGCATTCGTCGGGTAGAACTCGCGACAGAATTTCTCTATCTTCCGGCTCCTTCTCCGTCCCAGAAGTGCTCGGTGACCTTAAGATGCCGCAGGATTTTTTGGAGAAAGGGAGGAGGACTGGTGTGGGCAGATACGTCTCCGTCATCGACTGATAAAAGTAAAGTACACCTCGTATTTCCTTTTCCCCTTTTACTGTCGCATAGACATTTCTTTATTTTTGCATACCGCGCTCGCACCGCCCGGATTAGGAAGGGTTTGGTAAACGCATTTTACGCCCAACATTATCGTTGATTTACTCTGTACTCGCTTAGACAGAGCTTCAGTTTTATGGAGAGTAGACTTACGCCTACAAGTGCCGGTTTGATCCGCACCTCTCACGGATTCCTCTAATAAACTAATCGAAATCAGTCTTATTAACATCCGGCCAAATCGCGTGTCGAATCCTGGTCGTTGGAGAAGAAAGCTAAAGGGACGATGGTTTGGGAAAATACACTCGATCTGCTCGCTGCGATTCGACGAGTATCTCTCGTGACGATCATATCAAAGACAGGCATCTCGATGCCGCGACTCATCGTGCTACAATTTGGCAGAACGGCGGTAACGGTGACAGAAAAGCTCGCAATATGCACAGGCTTAAGACTAGAACTACCGAAATGGTCCAAATAAATTGAAATTTTGCATAAAATATTCTCAAATCTACGATGGTGCACTTCGAGAAATTTTTATGGTTTCGTTGGGCTGCATGAAAGATCACGCGGATTTCCCTTTCTGCACCTTTTCCTGTTTGACGTATATTTGTAAAATATACAGATATTCCCTGATAGCGGGCGGTGGTTCTAGCGTTAAGGTCGGCAACGCATATAGCTCTCATACGAATTTGGCACTTGTAGGGCTAAAATTCTGCTTCGTATGATTAATATTTGATGGTTTGAGTCACACTGACACTACTATTTCTACGCTGCGATACTGTTGCCAGCAATCTGATACATCTTATATCCAGTGACCATAAAATACATATCATAGTACACTGTAAAACACGAATGCCGACGAGGAATTCCAATAAGGAGTTGCCACGTTGGCATCGGTATCGTGAATCGTAGGTTCTCACTGGCAGGTTTATACATATCTGTACACGGATCGTTTTACGAACGAGTGTCGTCGTCCGCGTTGTCACTTGCGCCTTTTTCTCAGATAGTTTTATATCGGGTGTACAAATTAACTCCGTACCATTAAATTACACTACATTACAACGCTGTTTTAAGCAAAATTATCTTTTCACGGTTTCGAGTTACTCGAAAAATATAAGAAGATCATCGAAAGTGATGTCGAATATGTTGCAGAGCAAAACGTATTTAATCAGTTTCATAAATAAAGGGGAGATTTCTCTAAAAAAAAATATCACGCTAAATTAATTTGCACACTGAACGCGTTAGATCCATCTTTGGGACGTTTGTCCGCAATCAAAGACATTTTTCAATGTACGACTGTCTACCTTTCCAAAACATAAACATCGTACAGAGAACTTAGATATATTGATTTAAAACAGTTCGTAGAGTTTTGCAAATTATAACATAAGGACGACTCTTCACGCGTATGTCACACAAAGTCGTGGAACGATTTCGGTTAAGAGATCACGATATATCACTCCACCCTGAAATACGCAATGACCTCTCCATTATCTTAATTAACGTTTATGTTTCTATTAAAAAAGCACATTCTATACTTCAGCGTGGAGCTTTCATTTCTGCTTTCAATTCCGAGCGACCGAGCGAACAGAATGCGGAAAGGTTTTATGCGACAATACGTAGGACGTAAGCGCGACGGTGAACGCAAAATAAAAACTTTCCATAATTTGGTCCCATTATAGGTGCAGGGTAGCCGGCACAAATTTGATCTCGAATCGATCAATCGATCAAGCGATTAATGCAGGCCTTTGGCACCGACACAGGCTTCAGAACTGGATTAAAAAGGTCGTACAATCTAGTTAGTGTATGATGCATAGGGCGATCGTTTAAACTTTAATGTATTGAATCAGTCCATAAGGTGGTGCTTGATTACAATACGCAACATTGCCAATGTTGTCTATTAACTATACAATGTTAATTAACAACATATTGTACATAATGGTAAAGTCAACAGTACCAACTACTATTTTAGAGTGAAATCTGTTTAATTCGTTTATGTTTTTGTTAGTTGAAGAAAAATTTAATTTTCAGTATACTATATAGCACGAATTTAGAAATGGTGGAAGGTTTTGAACCAGCGCAAAATATCTGCAGATAATTTGGTAAGAACCTCACCCATTAGAACTATGGAATAGTACCTCAGATGTAATGTTGAACTGATGCAATGTGACGTGGGCATTCACTATGGGAAGGTATTTCAGCACTTAAGGAATAAAAGCTGTCGATACGAATCTATTACATTAATGAACCAATCGACTTTTCTTTAAAAAATTAATAGGCTATTCCAATATAATTGCTACGTGTTGTTTGATTATGGTAAAAAATAATATCAGAAATCACAGACCACGAGTATTGCGTATAAAATATAGACAGATTGCTTTTTGTGATAAGCTACATAACGATGATTACAGAACAGAATTTTAGGTAATCAAAGTATAGTTTTTTGTGCATTGAATAGTATTATTTGTTCTGAGGCATGCATTATCGTATCGGTATGAGAAGCTTCTGTTTCATGGGTAAAATAAATCTGTTCAGCGGTATAGTAAATTACAGAGATGTTCTGAATGCAGGGCACCGTGCGTTTCCCTCGAGGGAGATTTTTTTTCAGAATTAGTGGCGTACTTATCCGTCGCGATTTCCTACGTTCGCAAAATTTGCGCGCAAATTTATTTAGACGTTTCTTCACGCGACAATACGTGTCACCTAATGGTCTACTAAATAATTCATACTCTTTTTATCGCGCATCCTCATTCCTCCATTATACAAGGAGGAAAAATATATATATATATATAATCGTTGATGTACAAATTCCGTACATCATCGAAAGTATCTAACAACGTTGATGGAAGGTGCCGATCGCGTACGCTCATCGACACATTTTGATTATATTTTTTGGCGTACGAGACGCGCGAATATCGTGCAACTTTGGTTTTTTTGTTGGGCTGGAAGGCACGGCGAGATATCTCGCTGTGCCTCTCCGCTCGTTTTGAAGGCACAATCTCGACGAACAATTCGTAGTTCGTCCATTCGGTACGTTTCGTACGCCAGTTTCGATCGTCAGCCATGTGTTTTAGTTCGAAAACTTTTCACGTTGATTATCGATGCGATTTGCGTAGAACTAAACTCGTATATCCTTCCAAATAATAAAGCTACGTTTCAGGACTTTGCGAAGCTCTATTTTTCATTAACATACAATATAACTTTGTATCAAATATCGACGTATCAAATGTAACTTCGAACATATGCTCTAAAGATGATAAATAAATCACCATTTTTGATGTACCAAACATAACTTCGAATGCATCATACTCCAAAGATGTTAAAATAAATCTCCAAAGTTCGGATGTCTCGAAGAACTGAATTTTATCTTGAACATTTTCGTTCATTTCAAACGTGAGAAGTGCTCGATCATCCGAATCCTAGCCAAGCGATCGTTTAACCTAATAGGACGTGACTTGTGTCCATCGCGAATCGCAATCGTCCCGCGATACACGGACATTTTTGTTTCGGAGCTTGATCAAAACCAGTTTGTAGATTGGCGCAACCTAAACAATATCCCGCAAACTGTAGGAGAGACGTGCTTCGATTAAATATAGGCGTAGTCCTTCTGCACCTTCATCCATGAAGAACCGTTCGTCTCGTACTAAAGTAAAGCACCAGTAGTTGACACTGTATCAGTAGTTGACCATTTTTCGAAAAAGTAAATAAATAAGGAAACCACAAGCTGGAATACATCAAAGCTTATTAGTCTATATAGTGTCGCTCTTCAGCTGCTTAATTGCGAAATACTGCACACAGTCCGCCATTGAGTAATGTCATAGCGACCGGTTAATCAAACCCATGTGCGACTCTCATCATTTTTGCCTATTTTTTTATGTGCATCGCTGAAGACTTGGTTAAAATTTAAATATAGCAAGTTTGTATTATTTAATCATTATGAGTAAAAAGGGCATTTGTTTCGTTATTTGAAACTTAAAAAGGGGGTTATTTACTAAAATTGGTAGCAAAGAATGCTAAACTGTCTAAATTCACCCCGTGTCAACCATTGAAACTTGTAATTGCCTATTATTCAGTAGTTGACATGGGATGTCAACTATTAAATCACTAAGTGTCAACTACTGACTTTGTTGCTCTGGTAATTTTGAGATGCCTCCTACAAAGGGTAACTTTAGAAATTATATAGAAGAGGCTATGCAAGCGGCTGTGGAGGATGTCCGGCTCCATAGAACTCTGTATAAAACGGCAGCTAGGAAATTTAATTTAATTTTTCTTTGTAAACTTACTCAAGAATAATCTTTTTTACACGTTCAATAAATTTCTTTATTCATACGTTACCAACATTAATTCATTCAGTGGTTTCTCCTATTATTTCAACTACTGAAGTAAAAGGATGTCACCTACTAAATTTTTTGTTTTCGCCGGGTGTCAATTATCGAATCCAATTTTACTTTTAGAAAAAAAAGAAACTCTCCAGCCGCCATTAGAAACGAACACTTAACAATATAATAAAAGAATAGTTTGTGCAGCGACTACTAATCCTACACTTTCCACACGGAGTGAACTTAGCCTGGGCTATGTAAACAAATTGGCAAAAAATTCCTTAGAGCGTCAACCACTGGTGGTACCTTTACCTCACGAGCCATCCCTTCGTCCGGGTATCGAAGGAGGAGAGCGGGGTTTAAAGAGAATTCGCTTAAATTTCGCTACCTATGGCGCCTACGTGGGGACTGTGCCATCGGGGCGGTCCGCAGTAAGCACCGATCGACGGCCCGAGGACGAGTTCGTTATGCGACTCTTGGAAGCTCGTCTGCTCGGTCTCGTCGCTCTCGAAGCTCCTGGATGGCGCGGCGCTCGACATCGAGCTCGTTTGCTCGGCCTGCTGCACCATTCGATCCCTACTTACGACGTTGGTGTCCCCGTCGGCGACCTCGACGCCCGTTCCGCCGTCACCCACCATGTTCACGAAGAATTCTGACCTGGAGAACCTGCCGATCTCGGTCGAGCCGAAGGCTTGGTGAAAACCGGGCAGTGGCTGCCTGCTGGAAGCCTTTCTCTTCGGCTCGAATCTCTCCGAGGAGCGTCGGGAGTCGCGCTCCTTCTCCCGCGGTGCCGAGTTCTCCAGAGGCTGGCGTGAGAGATCATCGAGTAATAAGTCTCTTTTTTATCTCTGGTTGTGGAGGATGAACGTATAAAGAGTAGCTTTCTTTTCATCGCGTCGGGAGAACATCTACTTTCTCGTGGATAAATTATGTGTCAGGCGAGATTTTTGTACGAATAGAGATGTTTTATGAGAAATGGTGCTTTCGATTGATTATACATTTGCGGGCAAGTAAAGTATTAGGTGTGTAAGCTGCACTTCCGCCGTTTGCCTATTGTTGGCTTTAGACGTTGTTGGTCTTTTCAACGCGGAACTCGTATGCTGCCTGCGAAATGGGAGAAAGTAGTGGCCAACGATGGACGATACTTTGAATCGTAAATGTATAACCAGTTTTTGACGAGAAAGCCTCGAATTTCAGTAATCCGGCGGAAGAAAAGTTGCACGCCTATTATATATTCAGCGTAAATCATGGATCGATTGATGAACGGGGCCAAAACAGGAACCGAAATCAAAACACTTTTTATCATGGTGCATCATCGGATTTGAATCCCAAAAGAACGGCATAAAAATGATAAATAAACAAATTAATGAATAAACAATAGAGTGAAGCGTTTTTTTTTGGTGAAATTCTTCAAGATTATTTATTTTACCGTGGACGTCGGAATCAAAACGTCCAAAGACATTGGACCAGCGACGTTGCTCTGCTCCCATCGAGCTCCATCGTCTTCCTCGCGGCAGTGCGGATTTCTCGTCGTCGATGCAGAATCCATGACGGGCTCCGCTGTTGACTCCACCAATCTTGGCATCTAAAATAGATATTTTTATCAATACTATTTCTTTTTATCAGTATAATGTATGTTACAAAAATAGTCGACGATATCGCTGACTAATTGGTCGGTGCATATTTCTTTAAAATATTCATGTTTGTAGCGCTTTTTGTAGTTAAGATAACAGATATTAACCCCTTGACATACAAATAGAACTGAATTTGGCGCGTCCGAAGAATACTATTTAATATGGTTCAACCGAATATTTACGTGCAAGCTAAGAGAGAGCGTTTTATTTTGAAATTTGGATTGTTATATAACATTTACTCAGGTTCATATATAATGTTAATGCAGAACAATTATTTATAATTTTTACTAAACTCAAATATTATCTATTACGGCAATCGTCGTGCGAGATCACTGCTACACTGAATACTGCTTTCAATGCGCTTCTTTCCGATATGCCGATTCGTGGATGCAACTTTGTTATTGGTACTGTTGAGAAGGTGGGAGGCTGGGGCATCTTAAACATTGTAAACAAACCAGAATCGACGCACGAATGAAGCAACTGAGTAATCTAATAATATACTGCACAGCGTCCGCCGAAAATAGCTCTTGACGAATTAGACTCGTCAGTCTACAATGGCACATGAAATTAATGACGACCCTAACTCGACATTGTATGTCGAAGGGTTAAATACATTGTATTATACTAGACCTAAGCCAGTCAACGCCTTTAAATTTATTAAAAAAAAAAAAAGAAAAATGTAGGAAAATTGTTCGGAACGAAGAGCATATGATTTAATATAGCTTTATCAAACAACAATGTTTCGAACACTGGGCGCGTTCCTTATCGAGCTGCAACAAATAAGAAAAAGAAAAAGATATTCCAAACAAATAGGTACTGAATAAATCGTATACCTGGTGCTCAAGCGGTGGATAAGACGATCGCATACTTTCAACATCGAATTTATTCCGGGTGTACGCTAGCCTCGATGTATCCTCCGAAAAGCCACAATGTCTGTTCGCCAGGCGATCCCGTAGGAAGACAGCGTGGCGTGGCCCGCGAATACCGACGTTGCGGGCCATGGTTTGAACATCTGGAACATCGCAATACCGATATAATCAATTTACGAATCGAGCAATACGCACAGGTTTCGAGATCTCTCATGCTCGTACATTTCGCCTTGTCAAAAAATAGCTCAATTGGTCGTGGTATTTGCTAATGTTCGCAAGACTCACGTGGTAGTACCCCGTGACAAAATTGGCCCCACGGCCCGTGTCCATGACCGTGCGCGTTAGTATTCTGAACGTTCGGTTGAAGTACGCCGGCCATTTGGCCCGACGGATGTGGCGTCCTCGGATGTGGATGAGGACTAGAGCCATTCTGTAAGGTAAACGCAACGTCGCTCACTTTTTTCGAGATTTAAAATACCGATCCTGGGGAAGCGCGCGTCAAACGTGGAATGTCTTGACCCTTGGAATCATATCAAGCAAACACGATCGCGCGTATATGTGTTCATACGTTAATAACAGTTCAAATGTATACACCTTAAAATCGGAAGGTCAATAGCGAGGAATATCGTTATCAAGTGTTACACGACATTCGCAATCCACATACATTATTCTTTTATCCCGCTGTATATCTGTATCTCGCTTACCGAAAAATACAAGCATTCAGTTTGTTCCAACAAGCATATACAATCATATACTTTACCATTGGGTGGTCTGAAAAGTTTTCGTACTGACAAAGATACTTTTTTCTTTCAAAATTTATTTTTATTTTTCTACATAATCTCCTCGCGAATCCACGCGCTCCTTCCGGCCATGCTCCCACCTCATCAATCCGTTTATATACTAATTAACGTTTGTCAGCACAATAGTTATTTGCAAAGGTGACAACGTTGAAATCTTTTCACACCACCCTTGTATAACGTAACAACTTCTACATTTATGTACAAAACGATAGATTTCGTGTTTCTCAATTCGAAAGCCACAGAGGCGAGCAGCAACCGTAGAGCAAATTTAACCACAAACAATTCCACGCTTAAAAACGTATAGAAATGATCCCTTACTTGGTAAGGATGCCACTTCTGTCCGTCGGCGAAATCGGCGTACTCCGTGGTGTCCTGTCGCCTCAACTCCCTCTCTCGGTTCATGGCATCTCGGCCGAAATCAGCTAGATATCCGGCTGTAGGGAAGCCAGGCTGGTTCCTCATGACATCCTTGGAGGACTTCGGATGCATGGTACCCATGGCCTGCAGTCTCTCAATGGGATCACCACTCAGATTGCCGTACCAATCGCCTATTCTGGGTGAATGGATCTGTTTCGGACGATGCACCGTTTGGAACCAGGGCTCGGCCACTCGCTCCGCATCGATAGTCGGACCGATCGGCAACGAGGACGCCGTGGAAACGCATCCAAATCGATGATGATGGTCGAGAAAACCACCGGATACGGAAACGGACACCGACGGACCGCCGATTCCGCCCGCCCGAGCGATCGCGCTCTGCAGCATCGAACGTCTGGACTGCTCCCTGTTCTGTTCGCGCATCGCTTTCCGCAGCCTTGCCTCTTTCGGGTTGTACACGTAATCTGAGGAGGGACAGTCCTTGTTTTAGCAATAACAAGATGGATATTCGATATGGATTTGAGTTTAATGGATGTTTGTCGTAAATGCGCGTCATCTTTGGCGGTGATAATCTTCGACTGCGATCGATAAGCAGTGTTTCTGATTTCCCGTCCTCATGGTCTCTTGATTATTCGAGACTCTAAGTGGATATGCTTGGAAAACAATCCCGGGAAGGTATTGATATTCGATCTAGGAATCTATTTAGGAACGATATATATGAATAGAACACAGTAAACGTGCAAGGATCTTTGAAATGTTTATGAAGTTTAGTCAGTTACTCCAGTGTCCGATTGTTCTTTTATGCCTTTTTCTCTTATCCTAGGTTCATTTACCATCTTCGTATCTCAAATTTTCATAGCATCAATTTTCAATCTCAATTATTATTATTAATCTTTAATTAATAAGCCGCGTATCAGTGGTCGAAAATGATTGTTCCCACACGATAGCGTCGATTCGAGCGACTGTACTCTACCCCAAAAAGATCAAATGGAGAATTAACCCTTTCCAGTCCTGCCATTTGGCATCAACCGTACTATCTTCTTCTACTAATCAAGTACCTCTAAATTGTTCCTCTTCCAAATTCAATTCTCCTACTAAAAAAACAATAATTTTGGCTGGAAAGGGTTTAAGGATAACAGTGTGTGAATAGGCAGCTTGTAAAAGAGCATAAAAAACGTATCGTTTGCTCATGGAAGTTGCAAAAGTTCAGAGTTTTTCTTCCCTCGATTATCAATAAGAAGATTTTCCATGAAATGAAAGTGGAATCTAGTCAACGAGGTTTTAGCAAGATCTCGAAGTCTACCTGGGGGATATGCAGGCGGAAGGTTCCCATTGTACCGTGCACCATGTTCGATCCCGTTGGAGATCGGCACGGCATCGTAACCGGCGTACGCGGGATTTGCATTATCGTAACAAAAGTAGTGCTGCTGCTGCTGATAAAAGTGTCCGCCCGGCGGGTAAGCTTCGACGTAGTTGCAGCAGTCCATCTCTGGCACGGTGCGCTAAGATTTCGCTCGGCTGCCCTGCCGCGAAGCCAACAGGCGCGCGAATTCCCCTTTCCTCGTCTGATTTTCAGTACCAATTGCCACACTCTTCCGGCATATCGTTCAAGGTCAATCCGGGAACCACGTTGCACGCATTTAACGAAAGTGCTTAGATTCAGATTCGGATATAGCGAAATGCCGGTGTAAAACGAAGTGTCGTCTCGAACGCACCAGTCAAATTCTTCTTTCGTCACTTAATCTTTAGTACAAATTGATATGGTCGTCTAAATTTTCACCGCAGCACACGTATTTTATGAAGAGATCCAGAAATAACGAGATGGAGGATCGATTAAGAGTGAACGTGCTCTAGTTTCCTTTTTGTTATTCGATTTTTAGTTACCATCCGCCACGATTCTCCAATATATCGTTCACGGTGAATTTGAGCACTGTGGCATATGTGTCGCATGACATGATCCAAAAATAACGAAATGCAGAGTCAGTTGCGGGTAAAGTACTCGAATTTTCCTTTGTTCACTTTTCTCCGGTATGAATCGTTACGGACATTTGGCATATTGTGTGAAGTGTATTTAGTCACTGCAGTACATGTACGACTCTAAAGCATCCAAAGCTCAGCGTATTATCGCAAAATTCAAAAGTCCTCGAATGGGCTTCTTGGCTCGCACGCTAATCGATTCCTCCTTTCTTTCATTCAATTCTCGATATATATTGCCACAGTCGTGCGGTATATCGTTCAGATAGACGATCCAGATGTGACAAAGTCTAGGACCAGGCCGCGATCGAAATCTCGACCACGTTGGCGCGAAACCGTTAAGATACTCCTTCCTCGCTCAGCTTTTATTTCCAACCCCTATGCTCGTTTCGCATATCGTCCAAGATATGTTCCAGCACCGTGTTACGCGTATGGCATGAAAAAAAAAATCGAGATGCAATCGTGATCCAGAGAATTCTTCCGAGATTCGTTCACTTCGAGCGTCCCTTCGCGTTGCTATACACCAGACTCCTCGTGCTTTTGTAGTTCCTCACTGTGCCCCTCGAGGGAGCGGATTCGTGGAAGTAGACGTGAACCTTAAGTGGTAAGACCGCGTAACGGGAGGGTGCGACGGAGGTCGTTCGATCGGCCTCCTGCATTCCGCCGGGAAGACCTCGCAGTTGCGTCCTGCGCGTCGTCGTCGTCGTCGTCGCCGACCTTTTCTCCGTGCAGGTCGTCATCCTCGCATCCGTAGCCGCAGTACTAAGTGCGTTTCCGCCGTTCTGACCGGGGGCCGCCGCGTAGTCGCCTATCGATAAACGTCCCTCCGTATCCGTCGACGAGTCGCACCATGGTAGCTGCACTAGGGCGAGATCGATGCTTGAACCCGTGCTTTTCCTCTTCTTCCAACGCTTCCCGCTCTCTTTTCCCTCTTTCACCCGGCTCGACGCGCCGTAACGTCCACGCAGTCGGTAAGCCGCCTCACTTCCCTCCGGCAATCCCCCTTTCACCGAGTACCTTCCCTCAGTCCTCGGATTTGGGCGAACGATTTTTAAAAGATGCCATTTATCGTAGTTACAAGCCCTTCGGTCGTGATTGGAAAAATCCCTTTGGAACTTGCGCTTTCATTTTGGACGCTCCCGGCGAGGATACAGGCTCTGCAGTGGGAGTATCTTGTCCCTCGATTCTATGTATACTCTTAGATAATCCTTGCGGAAAGTTAGCAGCACGAAAGTCGTGGATCGGCGGAGTTTTGTTCCTCGTCGATGGAAAAACATGGGTGGTATTATTGACACGAGGGTAGAATTTCACGAGTAGTTTCATCCGTCCTCTCGAACACTTGTGCAAGGGTGAGTTTCGAGAGGGGAATTTTTCCACGTTGACGGGAGAGTCTCGCGTGGCGAGCACGCTTCTCCCAAGCTCGGTCGCTCGGCCGACCTATTTATCCGAGCGTTCCTCGCGGTCTGTCACCAGGGCGACGCATACGATATAGAACTGCGCGTGCCACGAGCGAGAAAGGCGGGCCGCACACGGCGAGTCCCTGCCTCGCGGTGCACTCTTGTCGCACTGATTACGCCAGCGGCAGCACGGTGCACGCCGACAAAGTTACTTGCGTTTCGTCATCGACGAATACTACGACTGTAGGGCTACGGGAGGGAGACCGCCTTCCCCACCCCCGTGGCGTCGCCGGCCACGAGGAAACGAGAGGCGCCACGAATCACCCACCTCGAAAGACCGAATCCTAAACTCGAAATTTCAAACGCACCAATGGTATCTACGCCAAATCCGCCGATCGCCCTTCCCGACTAAACCTCCCTGCGACGATACATCGCGCAATCCAACATACGAGTCCGCCTCTTCCCAGGAGGCAAAGAATCGAGGACCATATGGTACGATTTTCCGCCCGACGAACGAGCCGCGAGATCTATCGGTCGGGAGGTCGAGGAAATCGATCACCGAGGATCCGGTCCTTCTTACGGCTCGCTTCCACCCACGGAGATCCTCTCCGCGACGATCGATGACTCTACTTCTTCGATATATCCTTACTTCCTTCCGCACATCTTCGCCTTTGAATTCCTTCGATTTATAGCATTTCGCTCATTCCAATATTCCCGTTTTCCCAACACGCCTTTCCCATCGCCATCCCTGCTCCTGGCTTCTTCTATATCCGCTTATCGCCTCGATCTTCCTGGAGAGAAGGACGAGGATATCCTTTTCCGTGCGGTAGATCGATAAACCGTGCTGCCGTGCGCGTAAGCCAACCCATCGACGGCCTATTATCGACGCGTGGATCGTCTCACGGGCGATGTCAGCGATACAGGGGCACGGACTTTACGCCGACCCCGACGTGCCTCCTGGACGCACGGGCCTCGACATTTTGACGGCTTCCCTCGGCGCGACCTACCGCGCGGCGCCCCTCTTTTCCTCGTCCCGCATGCGGTGCACCCGCGCAGATGCACGGGAATCCGGTCGGCGCGGTTCTCGAAGGCCTGGCGCAGAGAGCATATCGATGCGGTCGACGCTTCCCGGTGATCTTAATTGACCACTCACGCTGTTCGCCCCCCGGTGAAATTGTCATCGATTACGTCGGCTCTCCTCGTCCGATCAGGGCCGGCAGGGGGGGGGGGGAGTTTCGTGAAGGTTCTCGACCGACTCTCTCCTCTCTCTCTCTTTCTATCTTTCTCTCTCTCCTCTCTCTCTCCCTCTCCCCCTTCCCCTCCCTTCCTCCTTCTCTCTCGCTCTTTTTTTTGCTTTCCTCGCGCGCTAAACCCGGACGCAAATGCGGTATTGATTTTCCACGGTGATTGGAATTTCGCGAACCGGTCGAGCATCGATGGAATTTTTGTCGGGTCGTTACCGTGGTATAGCCTTTGGGTTTTTGACCGCACGAGAAAAACCGTGGGAGCCTAGGATATTACGATCGGAATAGGCACCGTGGACCTGGATTTCCTAAATCGATCTCGATGTACTCTCGATTATCGTTGGAATGAAATATGGGATCGGTTATATTGGGAGTTTTTCGACCCTTTTCGTAGCACAGTCGATTGGCATCGATTGGGAGGATTTCAATCCTATTCCGGTGGATACGTAATAATAGAAGTATGGACGCGATTAGAGTAACGGCAAAGTGCGTACCTGCTTAAACGATCGATCCATTGGCCGAGCAATTTCCGCGCTCCTTTCGCTGTATAGATTTATAGGCTCTGATCGGCAGTTAATCAGAAGGCGGCTAATGCTAATAATTATTAACCATCCCGAGGTACGTGTTCCCGTAGGAAATTTGGTTGACTTACAGAAGTTTATGCATAGCAAATTGATTCATACCGTGGGACACGAGGAGCGAACAATTTACGAAGAAAAATGTGCGTTTTAAGGATTCTGCAAGCCTCATCAAAATGTCGGATATATTGCCGAAACAAAATTACTACAAAAACGCAGTAAAACGTCTAATTACGCAGAATCGATTCGAAGGGACAAGAAGTTATTACATTGAATATAACACCAATCAATCCTCAACTTTACCATGTAATAAATCGATTGCTTTGAGAACGCTATACGTTCATTTTATACCGCATCTAGAATAAGTATATAAACATCTGGGTGAGCCAACAATTCAATTAAGTTACTACGATAGATTGGAGGCATAACCCTTTTCTGATTTATTCAAAAGCCATCGTGGTGGAAGCGTGAAGCCGATTAGGGAATCGATTAAAAGCAAGATAATTTCGCGCTGGCCTGATCGATTCCTCCGTACGTTTGCGAATTCACTTTATCAGTTATCATCGTGATATACAGTACAGCCTGCAAGCGCTAGAATCGATTAGCCAGCGTATCGTATAAAAAAACTCTAACCAACATCTTTCTCCTACATCGCTAAATTACTACAGGAGCCCAGCCTATATTTCTCCTATTACCCCAACTTTTAGTTCCCTTCAACCTTCTTTAGCCCCGCTACAATTTTCTAATCCACAATCCATTATTCCAAATCGGCCCGCCATTCGAGAATGAGCAAAGAAATAAGTTCGACCGATCGAATCCTGGATCCCAGAGGTACCAGGTCCAGGGCCCTGTGCCGTGTCTCTCTGCTGTGCGACGTCTACTTGCGCGCGAATGCTCAGTAACGCGGGATATATACGAGGCATAATCGCGGCCGTGGAGGTGGGTGTAGGTTGTAGGTAGGTAGGTAGAGCGGCAGTCGTGTATCGGGCAGGTTCCTAGAGTCGCGTCGCAATCAATACCTCCGGTCTCTACTGTTCCCTCCCGCGCGCGTTCCCCGTCACTCACCCGAGAATATTTCTCCGCTCGCCACCCTGTACCTCAACCCGCAAAACTCGGTATCGCTCCGCCCGCTCGTCTATCCTACCGCAAATCGTCCCCGGTCACACGACCCATAATCGCTTTCGAAGCCCCTCGCGATCTTTGACTTTAGCCGTTGCACACGCCGCCGCCGAGATATTCCAGGATTCTGCATGACCCGAAAAACCGTGCTATTTCCGATCCTTCCGCGTTGAACGGTGCTCTCTTTAAACGGAACGACCTTCGACCCATCGGCTATACGGATACCTCTTTCGGTTTCTCGAGGATCGTCCACCATTTCTGTCCTTTTTGCACGTTTTTGCGGGGATAGAGGGAGAGGAGATTAGGTCTTTGGACTACTTTTTGGAGAGGTGTAAATGATATGGGGAATATGGATGATGTGGGAGATGTGGATTTATTTGACGGCTTAACCCATTATATGCAAAAGGTAAACGTGAATTTAAAAGATGCACTGATTCATTTATTTGTCTAAGGTAAGCTAATTAGAAGAGAAATATTTCTATTGAGTTTGTAACTTGTACAGTGGTCGGTATAATATTTAGGTACAACAATGAAAACTAAAAATTCGACTGCTTAGGTAGAGATAAATAAAATGCGTTCGAAAAAGGGACAATGCGAAATAATGGGTTAAGGGGAATCTGTAAATCGTCGAAAAAGTAAATTGAAAATTGCAAAGTACGAGTATAGGATAATACACGGAGGTTCTGATGGGATACACAGGATCGGTCTGAGGAAGTTTATAAACCAAAATCTATGTTTACAGAAATAAGCTGATGTATTCCCATACATATTCGTGCACTTTATATACATCAGTCTATGTATTATACGTATATTGGCACTTGCATTTTACAATAACCTGTTTTATTACGCAGATACTCGTTACGTGTATTTATTATGAATGAAATGATTATGCAGAATTTATCTGCATCGAAGCGGTCATTAAAATTAATTTTAGGTTACTCTTCTCTGACCGCTTTGTTTAAGTGTCAGCAAGGATATGAAAATCTGCACCTACCGAGTGCAAGCCATGCATGTTCGCGTGAATCAGTAAACCTGGACGAGGCACTGGATGCGCGAGAACGAGGTCATATCGGTTTGAACCGAGACTATAGGCATACAGCATACCGGGATACTTCCTCTTGTGTTCTGCGTCCACCTTCCGCGCCAGTGCAAAGTACTTCTCCTTCGCGTCCTTTGCCATGTTTTTCCATAAGATCCCCAATCTGCGCGAAACCGCTTATATTGTCATCTTCATCAGTTTTCACTAACTGCCAGTACGGTTACCACATCAGACTCGTCGAAAAAAATATTAATTAACATCGGATTTTAAATAAAGCGATAAAAAAACAAAAATGTAAAAAAAAACCTTCTCAAATTTCTTTCAGAGCGGCAAAATTGGATTGTTAAGAATTAAGAAAAAAAATGGTTCTACGGTCAAAGTTTAATCGCGCAAAAAAGCATACAAAAATCTTTGTAATGTCAAGAAACTAGCAACATTTGTTAAATGATAACTACGACCAATTGGATAAAAATGGTCAAAGACATTTCAAGGTACAGAGATCAAGCTCGTGTATTGTAGAGGGAAGAAATCAGAAGTGCCTATAAATCGCGAAAATAGGGAAGACCAAGGGGGAAGGTGTATCTATCCTTGGAAGCTGACTAGCCTGACACTGATGTCCTTATTGGACTCTCGAGGATTCTCGGTGGCGAGCTTCTTCCGCCACTCATTGGCGAAGAGCATAAAGGCGTTCACCGGTCTTGGAATTTTTCTTTTAACAGCGCCGGTATCCGCGATTCCACTGTCAACACACAGCAAAGTGGGCGGCTTTTCTTGTTGCGTTCTTGGTGCGTTTTTCTTGTGTTTTTCTTGGAGTTTTTTTTCCTCTCCGTTCTTCTCTCGACAGTTTCGAGCTCGTCTTAGGTCTATGTGGATTTGCTTTCTCGTCATGCTTTCCTTGTAGTCGCTCAACTTCTCCGTCGAAATGCACTCTGCGCTATCATCGTAGAATGTAGTTTCAGTCTTCCTTTTAATGTCAAATTTGCGAAGAATTACGGATTCTTCTTTGGAAATGTCTTTCTTTTTTTCCGTCGTTTCGTCGTTGTCGAAAATTCCTGCTGACTCAGACTCTGGAGTTTTCTCGCGGAGCGTCGCATCCTTTTCGTCAGAATCTGAGGACAAATTTTATAAATGATAATATATAACAAATGATTTCTAAGTAACCGATTATGGCAAACCACGACAATGTATGATATACGCATTACTTTTGGATAACAATTATAGTTTTAAAACAAACTACGTACAGATATGTTATACACACATCTGATGTAAATCTACAAATCTATAAATACTTTTAGAATAATCAAATATATGCGATACATTCATGAAACTACGTAACATCAATCTCTACTTTCAGAACTGTCAAATTCATAATCGAGGAAAGATATTATTTTCCATCCGCCAAAGCTTGTCCTCCTATAACTCTCATTTGATTCTCATTTGATTCGCGAATATCAAATTGATCCTCACCTCCTCGAACAAAGCTCGACTCAACATCCTTCAGAAAATGACTCGCCATGATTTATCGGTGTAACCGACACAAAGTCCAGGGTATTGTTACGAGTTTGACAACGATAATGCGCGAGACGCGGGCCGCTTAATAATTGCAGAAGCTGACGCACGAGCGTTGGCATTCTTTCGTTCTGGGTTGTTGAAAACACTTGAAAGAATCATCGCCGCGTAACGATGCGCCGATTTTCGACGATTGGATTTTCGATTAACGCGAAGTCGGGCTGCTTCGACTTGTTTCAGTATGGTAAAAGGGGCTTCCCGTCGGTCACTAAATAACCGCGAATTTCTACAACGGGAAAATGTCGACGGGCGAATGCCAATGCGAAGATATCAATACGAGGGCACCGTGCGCCGAGGAGTGCATTTGCGCCAGACGCGGTATAGACTACTACGGGGTATTATCCCTGAGGAAGGGCTGCAAGGACCTGGAGATTAAAGCGGCGTCAGTGAGATCTTCCCGTTTTATTGTACCTCTTTGGCGGGCGCGCCCTTTATCGATGTCACGGGAAGTCCCGATTTTATCCACCATTCCTGGCGACTTCTCTTCGTCCATGTTCATTTTCACACGATTTGCAACTGTATTTTGCTGGTTATTTATACGATTCTAGTAGCAAGGCTGTTTGAAGTAACGGTAAAATAATTTCCTTGTTTGATTCGTGGGTCTTCTACAGATTTTATTCACCATTCCTGAATACTTCTTTTCATCCGTGTTTATTTTCATACAATTTGCTGATGATTTATATGATTCTAGAATTAACGCTCTTTGAGGTAATAGTAAAATAATTTCCTTGTTTAATTCGTGAGTTTTCTACAGAATTCGTGTGTGAGTATGCACAAATTATGTAAAGCAGATGTAATATATGATATCTCAATAAAAATTCATCTATTTTTTGTATTCGATGTAAGAATTATATATGTAAACCTGTAGTGCAACATACTACAAGTAAATAAGTTTAGTTTTGATTTATAGTACGATGTTGAATAAAGGTGCTAAATACTCCGGAAGATTAAGGCTATGAATTTTGACGTTGTTTCAATTAAGACATTACACTTTTTGGCATTGAATTTCGATTGTTGTTGGAATACAACCTTGGTCGATTACACAATTACATTAACAGTTAATCATAATATCTATGTTTTTATTGCGTGACATATCAATTTCTAATTATACACACTAAATAATGTGACGAGACAATATCGAATAGTGTTCGGTGATGGATTAGTTGATATACAGGAATCGTGCGCCGATTTCTAAATAATCGAGCAGCCAAAGTAGCTTAATCAAAACGATATTCGCAGTTTACACCCAATAAAATGGCAATCGTAGCTAATGTATAGCATTCATGTATGTTACCCATAACGATCAATACAGAATCGTAAACCGAATATCAACTCAACAAATAATGCAAGGTATACCAAATAAATTCTCCTTTGTATAATGATTTTATATAACCTGATCTACTAATACTCTTAGTAGTAGCTAATACAAAGTATTTGGTCCATCCAAAATATATCGTATATCAAACAAAATATCTGCTGAGGCACATGTTTAATATTTTAATACAAGCCGAACATATTTTTTTATACATCAAGATACACTTTCACTACTTGCTATTATCCACTAGATACATACAATTTTATCAAACGAAAGATGAGGGCAAGTAATTAAAGCATTTTGCAGAACGCCATTTTTTCGTGATTGTGGTTAACGCCTTTTTTTTTAAAATTACCACCGTAATTTTTGATAACGCATACAAAGTTTTTCTCCAGATTTCGGAGATCGGCGATACGATACAATCCTGAAAGACAAAAGGAGGAAGGCGCTGAGGCTATTTTCGCTCTAGTTGCCGAAGCATACGACGTGCTCTCGGATCCTCTTAAGAGAGCTGTGTACGATCAATATGGGGAGGAGGGTCTTAAAAGCGGTGTGCCGGGCCCGGAAGGATTTATCGAACCTTACGTTTATCACGGAGAGCCGATGAGGACTTACAGGTGAGCGAGAAGGTCCGACGATAATTTTTTTGGCCGCGGAAATTCACGAATGCGCAGAAAAGCCAAACGTTTTTCACGGTGCAATGCTCAGGGACTTCTTCGGTACCGAAAGTCCGTACCCAGATCTGCTGAATATCCTGGAGCAGCCATTGCCGCTGTTTGAATTTATCGAGGGCCGTGGAATAAAGCTCAAGGAGGAGCCGCTGATAAAAACCCTGTACCTAACCCTACCGGAGGTATCATATCGACGTTTTACTTATTTATAGTTTTTTCTTCTCGATATTCAAAGCCGCGGTCTCGAACTCGTTGGCCGATTAGGTCCACCTTGCTCGTTCCTACTCGGTGAAACGTATTTTGATTCCAACACCATAGAAACAATTTGACTCGTCATCTGCCAAAGCCAAGTGCAAACCTAAGAAATGCACTGATTAATTCATCTCCTACGTTAAGGTAATTCGAGAAAAAATGTTTTTACGGAGTTTGTAACTTTTGTAGCGGTTGGTACAACACTTAGGTACAACGATCAAAACTAAAAGTTCCACTGTTTGGGTAGAAAGAAATAAAAAACAAGCGTCCCGAAAAAGGGACAATGGTAAATAATGGGTTAATTCATTCAAGCATTGTGCACATTAATGAAATTTTATATTTTAATTCTCATTTAATGCGATTCGGTTATATTTAACGGTATCAGGTGCTATGTTATCTTGAGAAATGTCCGGATGACTCTTATACATTTATTGTAGCTGGTAGTCTCAGGTGTCATTCCGAGGAATTATTTAGGTCTTCTACGGTGGAATGAAAAAAATGAAAATACGAAGGCTGGAATTAGTAGGTGATGACAAGTCGACGACAGTTCCGAGGGAGAAGATTTTGAGGATACCCGTAAAGCCCGGTATTCCGGTAGGCACGAAAATCGTTTTTCCCGAAGAAGGCGATCAGGGACTCACGAAGATACCCGGTAAACTGTTCTATCGATAAACTTTGCTCCGTTGAATATCTTCGGGGCATCGATTTCTGTCTGGTACGAAGTAAAGATGCGTGACGACGCGCTTATAAGTACCACGTTCTTGGATCACCTTCTTTCGCATTTCTTTTTTGTTATTTTAGCCGTTTATCTGCAACCCTGGAAAGAAATCAAACGTGTATTCCTTAAAAAAAACAATGCATATATTAAATTTCGCAAAACGCTTAAAAGCGACATGGAAAATTTGTACTTGTACTACTGTACAACGTGGACATTTTGCGGAACTTTTGCATTAACTCAAGTGACCAACAGAATTATAAGCTTGGCACCATACAAATTCTTACCTCCTTTTCATTAGCTGGCCATCGAAAATAAGCCACTAAGAACTTTCTTATTCTCCACAATGTATTTCAAAACACAACCACAAGCCTCAATGCTATTACGGCAAAACGGATAAAATGTCTCATATCTCAAAGGTCAACACTTTTTCTTACGTATCGATTTCCACGTCGTAGGCGTACATTACGAAATTTGCATGTACGATCTTTTTTTTTCAATGATTTGCTTTGTTTTTTATTTTCAAGTACGTCACGTTCGGAAGGGAGAATCGTGACGGACAGAAATGGGTTAATCGTAGTGGCTCGCGTAATGTCTTTACTCAGTCCGAGGGACGTCGGCGCAGCGGATGTTATCTTCATCACGGAGGACCGGCCCGACGAGACTTTCCGAAGGGAGGGCTCCGACTTGCACATGACGGTCGATATCTTTCTGCGGGAGGCACTGACCGGAACGGTGGTCACCGTCAACACCGTCGACGGCAGAACTCTTCGAATCCCAATAACGTCCGTCGTCACGTACGTGAATCGGCGGATGCCACCCCTTTTCCTTCTTTATGAAACTTACCTTCTGGAAATGTCCGATTACCGCGACTCGCCTGCCATCCGCAGAATGCTATCTGAAATTCTTAGGACTTGACTTTCGCGTAAACTCTTGAAATCATCCGGTATTCAGCTACGGCTGGTGTTGATAATCGAGATATGGATCGTTTATTTCGAAAGCGGTGCCAGTCCCTTTTCTGGTGTTTCGAGAAACTTAAAGGTTAGCATGTTTGTTGATTAAAGAATATAGGTAAATTATGACAAGTCTGGAGATGCTTCTACTACTTTATAAATATGTAACAAACTGCTCCATATGCTTATATTTTTCGAACGTATTAGACGTGGCAGTGTGATACTAGGGCATCAAGTTGATTTTTTCAAATTCTGCCGGTCTTCTCCGACCGGTGATAAATCTAGTCTTCAATGGTGTGTCCTCCATTGATGTTTTATATAATATAGTATAAGGTGCACTTTTGCAAAGTCTCAATATATTTTCAACCAATTTACCTTTTCTCGATTAGTGTTTCTTCTTGTCTGTTTTTTAATTGTGTTTTGTACATTTTTTTATGAAATGAAGTACCCTCGTTTCATTTCGTGGAAAAAGGAAGGATGTTTTATGTTGTCTACGTCATTTTATAACATCGTAATGCTCCTATGGTGTGTACGGAACATTTTTTTTTTGTAATGCTTTTTTCCATTATACCAAAATCTGCATCGTTTACAAGATACGAATCTCCGAAGAGTAAAAATTTATGATCAATTACTTCAATATCATTTTCCAAAGACTTGACAACCGTCAACTACATCAATGCCATTTGTAAATTTCGATTTTATCCATTGCATTCAGTGGTTACATTTTGTAAATGTTTCAAACAGCAAGAAGTCATTTTCTGCGATCTCCTGGAAGGAGTAGTTTCATCCCACACATGTATATTAACTTTATTGTCGTGGAAATTATGAAATTTCTCTTTTAAATCATACATATTTCGCCACCTGTGTATGGAAATTGGACTACACTACTTTCATAATCAATGGCTACGCAATTTCTTTTATCAGCCAATTTCAAATTGAACAAAGCATTGGCACTTTTTAAGATATTAAATGCTAACTATTTAAAAATAAAAACTTTACACTAAATCAAGCAAAGTTAAGTGATATTTCATTTTTCTTACGAATGGGTTTATACCCCTGTCCAAATAAACGGTCCATATTGTAAAAGGTGTAATTCCAAAACAAGTCTATGGATCTAAATCATTATGCTCAGCGCTGCCTATATATTTTTTTTATAACTCTCTACGATAATCGGAGACATGAGAGTAGCTCATTATACTCTTATTAAACGATGATGGTAAAATGGTATTTGTTTTCAACATTGGATGATTGTTTTAATGTACAGATCATTATATAAACTTTGTACATGTTTTTTATTATTCGTATATCTTTATGTAAATTATGTTGTCGATACAATGTCGATATGTAATTATCTTTCAAGGATATTGTGTGTAGAATATAGTAAATGTGCATTGCGCGTCGGTCGACTTACCTTATCTCGAAAATAGATGTAATCGTATTTCCTAGAAGCAATAGAACTTTTCAATGTAATCAATATTCGTGTGTACTTTTCTATACACGATAGGCCGGATTATCAGAAGCGGGTGCCCGACGAGGGACTGCCTTTCCCAGAAAATCCAAAGCAGAGAGGAAATCTGGTTTTGAGGTTCGATATTGAGTTTCCGGTGTACCTACCTGTGTCTAGCAAGAACTACATCAAAAGAGCATTCGATGCTCCACGCAGCGTTGATATTGGAGATGCAGAGTACGTCCATCGCCTTATATTGGCTAATAAAATACGCAGAAACGTGGACTCTGACGTGCCATTACGTCGAAATCCAAACGACGAAGCGGATCAATTAAAATTTATTTGTAACTCTTAAACTCATTTTGGTGCCAAATAAAAAACCTCGAAGTTAGCAATTGTCATAATCCAATGGAAGCTTTAACAGAGAAATAAATCCCGAGTTTGTAGCAACGTAAAGCAGGCATTTTCTTCGATAAACAAATACGCAAGTAAACGTCATACGCAAGAGTATCAAAAAAATAATGCATTGAAGACTCAAATTAAAAAATCCGATGCCAATATTCGTTTAAGTAGAAAGGCGTACACAATTTGCTTATACGACGTATATTACTTTAATTATTAGTCTGTTCTGAAGATTAAGATATTGTATAATACTCCACCAGTACTATTAAAACGATTGGCCCTGGGCTAAACAATTTTCGCAAATTAAAACCGAAAATTTGGATTATCGATGATTTCGATTTGAGTCACGATGGTATAACGCAATTAAAAGCATAGGGTCCAGCTAAATTTAGTGATAAAAAACACATTGATAGAACCAATTAAAAGCAAAGGTCGTAGACAAACCAACCTTGGAAATGACTGCAAAAAGTTTCAGAGAAAACCAGTAAAATAAAGAAATAAGCTCTTTTTTTTTTCAAACGCAATAGTGGGCCAAGCCATTCGATGCGGCAATCTTAGAGGATAGTGGTCGGTGCTGCCCTCTCGCGACTCTGGCCGTACCTCCGAGCGTGAACCGTATTATAGCAGAAAATCCCACGCGCAGTCGAGAATCGAACTCGGTGAAAAGGGATCCAAAATCCATCCGAGTCTCTGATCCTGTCGTCGAAAGGAACGCCGCGCATTTAGCGAGGAGGTTCAGGATTTGCCTGTTCGTCAGGGGGGGGAAGTCGGGGAGTAAGGAGGAAGTGAGAAAATCGAGGGGAATCAGAGGGATAGAGAAAGATAGAGACCGAGTAGAGCGGTTTGACGTCCGATGTCAGGCCAGCTAACGAAACATTATTATCTCGGGCAATCATATGACTCTTCCGCACGTGACTTTATTTACAGTTGACTTATGCTCGCGAATATGTATGGTGCAGTTCCTTGTGACATGATAGACCGAAAAAAATGCCAAGTTAGCGAGCAATGCTGTGACCATAGACGGCCGTTAGCTTATGATGCCTTTGCTCGATAAACTGTTCCCCTCGAGGAAGAGTTTCGGAAACGGCGCGCGGAGCCTCGTACCGTCGAACGTCGGAGCGGCGGAGGATGATAGGTGAGAACTGCTTGAGGATTGGAACTCGAACCTTTCTCCCTCGTTTTTTTCCTTTCCTCATTATGTATAATGTACGAGAAGGCTCGAGAGCAATAGAAGTTCGAGGGATGGTTTCGTTCGATTTCTCGTTCTCGAGGATTTTTAAGAGACGTTTGTTGCCCAACCTTTCTCGGCTTAGTTTCGCGCACGAGGGAGAGAGAGAGACGGGCAGCGTCGCCGACGTAGGTCTGATATCACCGGAAGTATTCGATTCTTTTTGTGGTTAATTCTTGATATATACGGTGGCACGAGAAAATCCTAACCTACTCCACCGCGCTAACTCCGTTCCGGTGCTATCAGTGCCAGTTATAATCGTCACCAGCATAACGATGCGCTGTGAAATTGACCTCCGCGCCGAAACTCCTATGAGCAGCTGTTATCTTCTCGATTTATCTGGATACCGTAGGTTCCTTCTATTCTCGCGCGCGTACAGGTAGCCGCTGCTTTTAAGGATCAAACTTCTTAAATACGCCGATAATCATTGGTGCAATTAATTTCCGCACTGTACGAGCAGTTCGGTTGCTGAATCGATTGATTTCGTAAAACAAAAAGTAGAAAAAAAACATAATCTAAACAAGTTTGGTAAAAAACATGAAAAATAAATTACTTAAATTAAGGGAAAAAATGAAAAAAATTAATTATTTATATTCATATAAGTATTTGAGTTACGCTATGGCAAGGATTTATTTTAAATATAAAAAATTAAGTATCTATCGAGAATCGCAAGACTAAAATTTGTAATGCTTCTAAAAGTAGAGTTGGTTGCTTTAGCCTTCAAACGGCTATATCCTAAAAGTATCAATCCAGATATATATTCTTTATTTAATCCATATAATTGATATTCACTTTAATATATTTAATATATATAATGGCTCTATAATCCACAAAGATTTTAAAGTAACAGTCCGTATAAGTGCTTTTTCCTAAGTCAGTCATTATCGCTTTCCAGATTCGCAGATTTTTATAAATTAAATGGCCGTAGTTTGGTCGTCAAGTAATTCGTTGCTTGAATCCAACATTTTTATTTACTACTCAGAACTTTTATTTTCTTTTAAAGATTACATAAAAAGAGAGATTAAAGAAGGGCCAAGTCTGCATAGCGGTGCAACGTGCCTTAGTGTTCCACGCACGCACCTCTTGGTATTTTTGACGATCGAGTACTATCAAATATAAATTCATTCGTTATTTATAGTGTAATAACTGATCGCTGCACCGTAATACTATAAACAGACGCAATAAGCTCGCTTAAAATTTATTTCTATGTTACGATCACCTCGCCAAGGGTTAGTCCATCTTCAACAAATGCCGGTGGATTATCTCAATAATAGATTACTATGATAGATGAAACACTATTGAGATAATATGCTATTAGCTTATCTCTACGTAGACGCGATAAGTTGGTTCATTTGTAACTCGCATATGGAGACACTGTTAGTAATTAAATACTATAATAAATCTATTATTGTTTGATTGCCTTTATATGATTAATGTATGATATATTCAAATCCCAAGAGTTCTTACGAACATCTATGTTAATGAAGTCTATTATCTTATTCGTTTTCTACGATTGGACTTCGCTGATATTATTATATTGTCCTTGTATATACACCCAATTCCGTTTTTACGCGATTTTGATTTAACCCGAATTGGGAAAAAAATTTAATTCTCTTTTTACACGACTTATTTTAATATAACACGATCGACCCAAATCCTAAGAAGAAAATTTTGCTTTACTTTTATTTTTATAACTGCGACATCGAAGATATTTTTTATACGAATTTTCTTACACGCATTCTTCGGGAATGTATCTATTGTGTAAAAACAGAGTTAGGTGTATATAGAAAAGTAACTTTTGCCAGCGTTAAAGAATTTCACACGCTTTTGGGAGGAACTTAAATCTCTTTGGCACTGAAAAAATCTAGGCGCATGTGCTCCATAGACCACGAATAAAATTAGATTAATCTGTGTCTATACTGATCACCGAGTCACTTGCGTGTAGGCAAAATCGCTTTTAACTCGTTTCCATATTTAGTTCCAAAAGTTGTGTAAGATGCTATTCTCTAACTCTTGAATGAAACTCCCCCAGCATCGTAAGTATTCCTCGTCTTAAACATTACGTAATAAAGTATGACACATGACCCAAAGAGCATCATCAGAATATTTTGGTAAACTATACACCGCTTTTCGAGGCATAAATATGTGAATGCAGGAGAACTATTTTTATAGGAGTTCAGCGTTATGGCTTGGAACGGATCAAGTCCGGATCTTGTTGTTTCGCGAATGCGAATGGCGCGGTAGAAAACTATTATTCGACTCCGTTACGTTGAAGAAGCAACGTTGTAAGAATGAAACATCGGCGTGTAATGCCGTGAAAAATAATACGGAGCGTAAAAGTGAGGGCACAATTAGCTTCACCAGTGGCCATGAATTTGAGGTAACAGAAGCGACGATTACGATCTGAATTACTAAAAAGCCCCATTGTTTTCTTTGTATTCCAAACAAAGTTTTAAAAGACATATTTGATGCAGTGATGTCTCAAGAAAAAGTTTCAAGGGGGAGGAAAAATCCTCCGATATTCCTTCATATTCTCAAGCACCTCGTGCAGTACGATTCAAAAATAAATTTGTATACCTCCCAATTGAAATTCATAATAACATAACTATCAGGAGTAAGGGTCTTTGATCGAGCAAGCAACAATTGTTGTTGCTCGATCAAAGATCATTACTTCTGATAGTTATCAAGATCACTCGAGTATACCACGGCAGTATCATAATAACATAGCTTAGCTTGTCTGAGAATTGCATGTAAGCATCTTTTTGAGACGCAGTATATCTAAGATTCTGATAGCTTATTTAATCTACAATTTCTATTAGTGATATAATTGAAACTGTATAGCTACTTAATAAATTAAGCGTGAGAATTATGCCTTGTAATATTTGAAATTCGGTAGCGAGGAAGGACGGCTGAGGATGACGTGAGTTTATTGAGCGAAATGGTTTTCGGCACCGTGGCCATGACGTACAAAGGATCCTCGTTTAAGGTAAAATGGACATACCTAAATACTTATAAAAAAACGCACATCGGAACGTGGTGGTGTGCAAAGGTTTCGAAGACCAGTACTCATTTCTCAATGACCTATAGATGTATCAATTTATCTTTCAAGGTTCACTCAATGAACACACCGCCCTGCATCATGTGCACAAAAATATTTCCAGCCACTGAGCATAATGCGTGCAAGCAAAGGTACATTAACCATGATCAAAAACAGTGTTCACAAACTTTATCGATTTATTTTGAAATCGTATTTATTATATCAGAAATCGTATTCATTGTACATTATCGGTGTTGCAGCGAAAGGGTGTCGGACGAAGGATTAGGCCGCTCTGTAAATCTGGATTCGAACTCCAGCGTTCGAACTCTTCGTAAGTAATCGCACCGCTCGTTAAGCGTTTATCTTTTCGCAAGGGTGCTTCAACCGAGGAGCAGCGTGATTTCTTATATCTCAGTTATCGGATTCTCCTTTTCGAGTTTTTACCGACCTCGTGATATTCCTATCGGAAAGGAGGGTAAGGTAATCCGTGTAGGTGCAAAAAATAATAGACGATCGAAAATCGCTGATCGACGGGATTGGGGGTGTTAACACTAAACCTACCAACCAATTTCTGGACATATTTACATATATACGTATTTACATGCTACGTATATACTTAAAGCAAAAGGTTATTAACGAAAGATATCGATAGATCGATAGATTAATTCACACTCTGCGGTAAAATCATCTAAAATCTAAAAAAATACTCTCTTACCAAGTACAGAAATTTTTCAAACAAATGTCTGGCCGGCTATTTTGTCCACTACGGTAGGTTCAGCGTTAAGTACGGAAGAGTTATCTGGACCACTTTGAAATAAGTAGACTTTTTTATAGTATCCCGGCCTAGTTCCGGAAATTTATCGGGTAACGACTTATCAGTGAGGAAAAACTCGACCTGCTCGAACACCGGCAGTGGATGGGACATAGATATACCGCCTCCGATGGGCAGTAAGTTCACGTTAGAACGACCGATGCTCGCTATTCGGGATTGTAATGCGATGCTGATTCAGGTTCGCAGTCGTTGGAGAGCAACGGATCCTCGGGCATTGGTAGCCTCTCTAGCCTGCGCCGAAGGTGGCTCAGAGCAGTTTCGACTTCCCTCGCACGATCGGATTCCGACGACGCGTTCGGAATGCAGCATTGGGGAGAAAATGGAAACGACACTCGAGACGGCCATGTCAAGCGCCATAAGACTAGATTGGGACTAACGATGCTGGTGCGATTGACGCAGGGAAACGAAAGGTTCGATCGCGTTCCAACCGTCGAGTTTTTCGTTAGTCGTTCACTTTGGATACGTGAAAATTTCATCTGGTCACGCGCATAATTAATTCTTAAATTATAGCTCGTTTAACGCGTTGAAGCCCACGTGAACGCAGGTTTCTGAGCAACCGCTGACCTACCGCTATCCTACCGCTCCAAGGCGTTCAAGCTGAGAGCGGTAGTTTGAGAGTTTCCGAGAGAACATAGCCGTAACTCATGTCTGCTATCCATAACGCGTGGTATTCAACGTGTTAAAAAGATTTTTCAAATTGAACTTAGCCTGTTTCTGGGGAGAGGGGTGGGGGGCATTTTGTGATGGAATATGAGTAAAACAGGGTAAGTTTTATTTGAAATGTATTTTGTTAAAGGAACTATAATTTGAGAAATAATCGTTTGCGAAATTTCAAATGGCCACTCTATTTGTTATCGGATTTTTTAATGTAGGATACAACGTATAGATACATGATTATGAAAGCACAAAGTGTGAATTCTGTTGCAGCGAAGTAGAGACGCGTCTTTTGGAGCACATGGCACTGCTGGAGGGCATGCTGGATCGGTTACGATATTTCTGCATTGAAACCAGTAATATTAACCTGCAAGGAAACTGCAAAAGTGTGCAATTGTGTGATAGAATCTGCAAGGCGTCTTCTCGATTCGTTATATCATTAATGAGAATGTTGATGAGCACTGATGCGAGTATAGGTTCGAGATCACCATTGCTCTGGCATGATGTTTTGCTTAATTCCTCTTCGACAGAGGAGAAAACTTATACGCTTCATAATGCCTTGCAGCAAATGTGCCAGTTACTCGACGAGGTTGATACCAAATCGACGAATTTGTACGTACGAACGCTGATGACGCTATTTTTTCATTCCAATATTCCTTCTATCACATCTCAGAGCGGATAATCGTTTATCTACAGTTTTCTCAGTACCGTTGTAACGGCCGTATTGACGTATCATCTAGGATGGGTCTACACCGCGTTGCCTCCTCACGAAAGATGCGTGGTAAGGCGAAAATTGCATTTAGATCAATCATATTTTTATATGAAGCAAAAATCATTCCAAGTTTACATAAAGTCGTTAATGTCAATTTAACATAAAGAGTTAATGTCAATTTTCAAATGCAATCATTTTTGTTGTATCGGTATTATGTTTTTTATCCCTTCCATTATGCAAAAACATTAGCTACAATTATTCTGGCAGCTCTTATTTCAGGTGCATTGAACCACGCTAGTGATCGTTTACGTTATCACCGTTCTCTCGATCACGCAAGGAAGTGTAATAAATCGATCCTGTACGTATGTGCATTCGCTTTCTGTGTCTTTAGATGGAAAAACTTGGCGGCTGGTATCCCTGCAACCCTCTTTGGGCTCAGCTGGGCGATCTTTACGGCTCAGTAGGTAATCCAACCAGAGTGGCGCACACGGTGATAGCGGGCGACTCGCGGAAAACCGAGCTGATCAACTCGGTCCTATCGTTCCTCTCTTATTTCATCCGTAGCGGTATTGTTTGTAAAAGGCAGGAGTATCGTTGTTCCACGCAGGAGGACGTGCAAGAGGCGACGAGCCTCCTAGAACGTGTGCGCGTGAAACGGCCATATTTATTCGCCCCCTCGAGGACGAGTAACGATCGCGAGAACGCCACGTGCGCACGAGGGCGCAAGCAAATTTCTTCTCAAGCGAGTTCCATGGACGGTTCTGAGGTTTGCGCGCCACGTAACAATCTGCGATACGCTGACGAATTGACCAGAACAAAGAGTCTGGTCAATCCTCTGAAGCGTAGTGGCACTGTAAAAGCGAACCTCAATGACTTCTTGCCGAAAAGCCTTGAGTCCGACTCGAAGCAGAGCTTGAAATCCACGACATTCGAGGTCCATCGGGAGTTTGAGCATAAACAGACGATTTTCGAGAGGAATCAGAGGAAATCAGAGGAAACGGAGGACCACGAAGAATACGGGCATAAACAGGGGAGCTTTGAGGGGCGCGAGAAATTTGGGCATGAACGAGTGATGTTCAAAGGTTACGAGGAGCGTACCGAACAACAAGAGAACTTTAAGGAGCACGATGATTTTAGGTATAAAAAGATGACTTTCGAGGGTCATCAGGAGTTTGGGCATAAACGTGCTGCTTTGAAGGGCTGTCGGGAGTATGGGCATGAACGAACGAGTTTCGAAAATCGCAAAGAATGGAGTTGCAAGCAGGGCACTTTTTCAGACCCAGACGAACACGGGCGAAAGCAGGAAAGTTTGGACAATCGTAAGGAATGTGCTCATAAAAACAGTTTTTCCGAGGACTCTAAAAAGAGTTCCGCTTCGAGTAAAGTCAAGATCATCGTGGACGAGGTTTCACCGCAGGACGTGAACTCCGCGAAGCTCGATGCTCAATTCGACCTTCATAATTTCGAGAAGAAGCTCGACGACGATGAGCGAGACGAGTTGCAGCCTAATCCGAAGGTAGAAGAGATGCAACGTCCGTCAGAGCCAGGGTTGGACACTTTAAAGCTGTACACCAGTAGGTCTGAATCCTCGTCCGTTCGCAGCATGGCGCAGGAGAACAAGGACTCTCAGGTCTACTTTACTTTGGGCGGTGAAGAGAAGGCGGCGAAGTCTCTGTCGCGACCACGACTTGGTTACAACTGCCAGTGCTCTTACACGTTCACCAGAGTGCCGAGCACATCCGCTCAGTTACCGGAGGGAGTTCTTAGGAAAATAATTCAAAGAAACTTCCCCGAATCATCGAAGAGCATGCAACCACCACCGGGGACGGCTTCGAGCATGGACTCCAGATCGATCGGCTTTTGCTTGAAGTGCAACGGCCAAGGATATGCGGCTTCGCAGAATTACGATGGATCAAAGCAACTTCTAGAAACTCCGACAAATGCGACGGAAGTTTTACGAACCTGCGGAAGCACTGTTGGGGATAGAAACGTCGGGTTGTCTCGGTCGAACAGTTTAGAGGCTTTGATGGAAGCTAACAGCGTCGTAGAGTTACCCATGCCACGGTAAGTATTCGACAAAAAGATTTTTCTTTTTAATTCATTTTCGGCACCGACTGCTAAGGTCATTTGGCCTAAAAAGATCTTTATAGTCGGTTTCTGGCATTTCGAACAAAAACATCGGTAAAAACTGAAATAAATAAAAGTACTTCGATCGGATTAAGCACTCCATATTAGAGCTACGCTGGGGTAGTGGATAGAGGCTCGGATTTCCACGCGGAAGACTCAGATTCAAACCCTGCCCATCACCTCTGGTTTTTCCATGTGATACGTATAGTATACTGTAGCTCTGGTAGTGCGGAACTTACCTTAAACAGTAGGTCTTAGGCTAAATAACTTTAGCAGTTGGTGTTAAAAATAAATTTTAAAAAAAGAAGATACTCCAGATTAGAGCTACGGTGGTGTAGTGGATAGAGGCTCAGACTGCCACGCGGCAGACCCGGGTTCGAATCCCGCCCATCACCTGTGGTTTTTCTATGTGATATGTATACCGTAGCTCTGGTGGTTCGGAATCCACCTTAAACAGTAGGTCCTAGGCCATATGACCTTAGCAGTCGGTGCCGAAAAATGAATAAAAAAAAAAAAAAAAAAATACTCCAGATTTCGGGATAAACAAAGTTTCGATCGACGTAGAAAAGTTACTTTGACTCTCGCTCATTACCATGTTCGCCGATTGTCGTGATTTTGCAGATCGAGGAAAGTTTTATCAGAAAAGACTGATCTCCATAAGGATACTGGTTTTACCAAGATATTGGTGCAGAATAAAATGTCGAACGGAGAGGCGAATACGCAGAGTGTACCGGAAACGAATTACACATGGGGCCTGGTACTTCAGGGTTTGACGAAGAAAAAGGGCAGAAGAAAAAGGAAGACGGTAATCGACGCGGAGAGCAAAGATGGATGCAAGACCGAAAGGGAGAAGGAGTGGTGGTACTACATGCGCGAGGAGGTCTTTGCGGACGTACGCTTTCCGACGATCGACCAGCCGGTTGCGGAAGCATTGTGCATTTTGGCAGATTTAGACACCTGGCACGTTGGAATCTTGTCGACCAATACACCAATGCAAACAGCACCTCTACCAGTGGGCATGTCGCGACTCGTGGCTAACATGCTCGAGGCTTTCTCTTATGTTTGGCAAAAATACCACTCGCCTTCGCACGTAAGTCTAAACCTACCTATGTAATCTCGATCTAAATTTAGCCGACTGAACTTTGAATAACGTGATCGTTGCCCTTTACCATCGACGAAGTTTTTACGACATGCGTAAGAGCCTTGCTTCATTTCCACGAACTTGACACAGAGTGATTCAAACATTTATCTTCTGTACCAGCGATACATTTTCCTTAGACATTAGAGTACACGTTTTCTTCTCTATTAACACGTTCGCGAACGTGAATGTACTAACGTTCATTTTCATGGTAACGTAATACGATATGAAAAGTGTTTTGTATCGACGTGGATCCTATGACACTCATTGCATATAACTAGTCGAATATGATATTCTGAGCACTTGGAAAAAGAGTAATTTAAGCGATAAATCACCTGTTTTTTTTATTCCATCAAAAATTCGATCAAATTTTGACTGTCCACGTGATATCTACTAGTAAACGTAACTCTTATTGCTGTATGCGTGTGTGCGTACATAATTGAATTAATGGCATATTAAAAACTACATTGATCACCAGTATTATCTTTGCATTTCCTATTAATATATTTGCACAAATTGATTATTTTAACTGAGTTTTGCTCTGCTGTTTTTATATTAGTACTTTTTTTTACCATTTGGCGGGCTTTCATAAGTAAAGATCATGCATTTCAGGGTTAATGAACGGTGATGGTTATCCTTAACACGTTTTGTGCCGCGTGGGGCGTATTCCATTCAGGCTCTTTAGAATTTTCTTTGCAAAACGAAAACTTAAAAGGAAACCGTTTTATACCAATTATAGAAATCGTAAGACATACGTTAGAAGCTAATTGTAATAGAGTGGCAAGATACACCCCGCATGGCTTGAACGAAAATCGAAAATAAGTCCCAAAGTAACAAAAAGTCGGTGCGGCACAGGACACGTTAACACATTGACTGCCAGTCTTTCTAAGCGACCACTAGTCTACCACTATCCTACCACTATCTCGAACGAGACTCGGAGTATAAACAGCATGACATGATTATCGACCACCTCCAGTTGGGAGTTTTTCCGCGTTCTAATTTATTTTAGCTGAGCAGATATTTGTTTCTGTAGAGTAAGAAAACTCCCGTTAAGCTTATTTGAGTAGTTACAGCATAAGTTAGTAGGTATGCGGAAAGATATGTCACAGGATATAAAACTATAAAATTCTCATAAAAGTAATGTAGAAATGTGGTTTATTGTTAAAATTATTTACAAAGAAATAATTTAAAACATTCTGTACAAAGTTGAGGTTGGTCAGTACAATCTGGACATAACGTTATTGTCTTTTTTACATTTCCTTGTACCACTAGTCGGTCCGCATCAAATCTTTTATTTGCGTAATATAATTACCGAGCACGTCTAATACTTTATCCAGAAATACTTTTTCGGATAGATATATTATGCTGGCTAAGTTGAATACGAGGTTCCATTACATTAACAGTCAGTCCAAATAATTTCATAGCCAATAATTCGAAAAATATTCAACTGAATGCACATCTCGAAACATTTTCTTCTAAACGTGCTTATTTTCTGCTACGGAACAACAGGTTTACACTCCGAGGCCTTCAAGCCGAGAGCGGTAGTTTGAGAGCCTCCGCGAAGGAAATCGCCCTGGCGTTCAACGTGTTAACGTTGTTACAAATCTGCATTATTTTCCCGCGCAATAGCTGGATTTTCTGTTTCCACAGTGCGTGGGGATTTTGGAGGCAAAGCTGCGGGAGATGTGGCTGAGAAGCGAGGCCCTCGCTGAGATGCTAATGGCCGCAGAGTTCTGCGACGCCAGCGTGGCCAATCTGACGAGTGCGCTCGACCTCGACGCGGCCGACATACCGCTCTTACTCGCAGTTGCAACCTCCCACTCGCCAGAAATAGCGCAACGATTTGGTCTCACGCTTACTTGAACGCGCATCGCTCTATCTGCGTCGCTGTATTTATCCTCGCGCTGTCCCGTTGGCGATATATACATTTTTTTAGCCCGCGCAACGATCGTATCATGGGGCCCTGCCTCGTCGTGGATCACGGGAGCCCTAATGTCACGCTTGTGTCGGCGGTCATGCGTCAAGCGTGGCTCGACATCGCGTCCTTTGTTGTCGATGCTTTACAGAAATCGTGCACGTGGACGAAACTACAAACAATTTGCCCTCTTTTCAATTCTGACCTTTGGGATTGGGCCTTTCGCAGGTTCTTCGAATTAAATTCACGCTTTGACTAATGGAATTCAACCTTTTGCAAATCTAGTACTTTTAAATAGATATTGTATTTTATAAATATAAAATGATGTTAATTATATGGTAAGAAATAAAAAATTTGATTATGATTCGTACAATTACGTAATTACATATGGAACTGAAGGTATGTACGAAAACTGCACGGATAATTCAGTGATTCAATAATAATAATAATTCAAGGAGAATCGTTTATAGACTAGGTTATATGTGCTGTATACGTATACTGTATACATATATATATTAACCTGGTCTATAAACGGTTCTCCTTGAATTATTATTATTATTGAATTACCGAATTATCCGCACACTGTTTGCATACATACCATCATCTCCATATGTAATTATGAAATATAATCGTAACTATAAATAAATATCTTTCGTTTCTTACTATGTAATTAATGATATTTGATGTTTTTTTAAATATAATATCTATGTAAAAGTACTTGATTTGCAAAAGTGTGGATTAGATTTGAAAAACCTGTAGAAATCACTTAGTGGCGGAAGAGGCCGGGAAAGCTCGTCGTTTCCTACAAGACGATATTTTTCGAAACCACGCACAGGTACATTGCGTGATCCGTTTAGTATTTAGTAACGAATAATCGTTAAGTTATGATGTTATGAAATTTTATGATTGTAGACGCAAACTGTGTTTAACCACCTACTCTCTTCCAAGCTTGCGGCGAATTGCACTTTCGGCGATTGAATGTATCTCAAGTTATTTGTAGTATGCGTGTACATATATGTGTTGGTAATTGTAAAAGTGGTCTAAAAGCAGAACTTTTAAAAATTCACTTATTCGGTATTTTAAATTATATTCGTCTAAATTGCAATAAAGTAAGAGGATTTTGGCAAAGAGAAAGATATGATTTAGGCCACTTTCATAATCACCTGCATATGTTCATGAATGTATATATACACACATATGCCCAACTCTTTTTTTACACGGCAATGTTTGCCAAAAAATCATGTTGAAAACATGATGAAACATGAAACAGAAGATACATTTCCCATAGCAAGATGGGAAGTATAATCGCGCAAAAAAGGTCCTTTTCTTCGACCATGTTATTTAAGAATTATGTAAAAAAAGAATTGGGTGTATATATTTGATTTTTTACACGACTTATACGAGCCTGCCGTTGTACACTCAATCAGAGTGAAGAATAAAGTCTATATTAATTTTTTACTCTCACCGTACAATGATGTGATTCTATACCGCAAATGTTTATTATCCCTACCCTGAAACACGTTGCTTTCGCACGAAAGTGAGACTAAGTCAGAATTAATAAAGTGTCTAATTGACTGCATTACGAGCGACTGTAATTACTGCCGACGCAATTTTCTCTTTACGAAAGAACTTCAGCGGAGCCTCCTGCGACTTAGCTCTGAGACAACTCATTAATGCAAACTTCGTGTCGCACTGCGTTTCTTCCTTGTCATCGATATCTGATGCTTTTCAAAATCAGGAAGTCCGAACTTGCTTTTCTCCGGTTTTCTTTGTGAAATGCTCTTATAGAATTAAAAGTGGGATATCAGACTTTTGCACTAGATTTCTGGAGGCATCATGCAGATCTGTATTCCTGAATCGTGAGTCATCGCATATAATGCGTTAAGTTAATTTACGTTATAATTTATACACGTCAGTATTGCGTCGAGAGACAAAGAAACTGACGCCAAAGCAGAGTACAATTCATGATAGTCTCAAATACAGTATTTGTTAAAGGAATGAAAAAAAACGAAACAAAATTAATATCTTAACACGAAAATAATAATTCTGGTTGTTTTTACCATATATACGTATGTGTGTGCGCGCGAGCGCATATGTACGTACATACGTATGTAATCATAATACCGGTTTTGTCCGACAGAAAACCACAACATCCGCAACGACAATCGATTATAGAGGCCAAGAACAAAATTCGGGTAAGTTTATGTCAGATTTATATATGTATACCAGTGTACTCTATATTTTTTTTCCCTAGTATTTTTTCGCGAAATGATTGGTTCTTTTGCGCTTTTCAACATTAATACGATTTTATAGTTGGGCCACGATGAATGCTGTAATTGTTACTGTTGTTGCACCGCACAGCCAACGTGTTACGTGAGTACCGCGTTCTCATATATTGAGATATTTGAAAAACGGGTGAATAAATTCCTTAATATATCTTTTTACTTCTGTACTGCTTTCTTAAATCTTTCAGAAATACGTGCAGCCGGAAGTACCAAAGTCCTTCGCTCCTATACGGGTACGTGACTAAACTCACTGATAAGCACCAGAAAATGTATTATATACCATTTTCTCGGATCTTAGCTGCAGAATATTTACCGTAGTTTTTTTTATAATCACTAAATTTGCCCTCTTTAGTTTTTTTGCCTGTTTTGTTATTTCCACTGCTACTTTAATTATTTTTTTTACAGCTCAACCGCAATTATTACTTCTCTAATTCCTTTCCATATTGTGATATATATATATAGCTATTATATTCCATATAATAACATATTGGTGACCTATTCACACTCGAGGAAATTGTCGCATTATATGAGAAGTTGTTTTAGTACTACTGGAAATCGGACATACCGATGGACGATGGTACGACATATCGGCTTTCCTATTGGGGAGGTCCCAACACCATCGTGGAGCCTATCCGCCCGCAGGATTGTCTGACCGTAGGCGATGATCCGATATCTGACGAAACGACGCACAAAGTGAGCTTGGAGATCGACCATTTTCCAACGAAAAGTACTCGATGTCCCGTGATTTTCCCAGGCGAGTTACATAGGAAATTGGTGCATCAAACCAGAGCAGCCCATAACGCCATGCGAGAAGCAGTGGCTTGGCAGAGGTCCGATGCAGGACGCGACCACTCAGAAGCACGACTATACGTGGAAATGTGTTGAAAGACCGGAGCCATTTAAAGCACAACAAAATCTATACTGTCCACCAGTAGCGCTTTCGGGTAAAAGATATTGACTTTTCTCGAACCTTCATCAAAGTTATTCTATGACAAGATGGGACACGGCAGGTCGATAGATATATGATTAACGATAACAGAAAGTAAACATAAAAATTCTAACATTCTAACACGAGGTACGATCAATGTTGACCAGTTTTCCGCGCACTTTGGCGAATTCTCCATTTGGTCTTTTGGAGTTCGTCTTTAATGGACGAAAATCGACATTCGTGTGTGGAAATGAAATACTTTTGGCCATGGTTATGTGGCCATACAAATAAATGAAGGAAATAATAAATGAATTGAATTGTAATATTACCGGAAAATTATTAAGAAATAAGGTCATGAGAAACCGAGTAGGGAACAAGACGTAGAAAAAAATAAGTAAATAATTAAAAATTCTAAATTCATTTTTACGCATTTGTTTATGCGACACATTTTCATTCAAATACATTTCGTTGGAAATTGCATTTTATTAATGCGGTGATTGGTATACGTAAATATTTACATTTAATTCCTTAGTCGTCGTTGTTCTCACGATACCACGAAAGTTCGAATTCTATTTTGTCGATGAACAATCATCGAAACGATGACAAATGCTTCTCAGATGACACGACGTATCGATTGAGCTATTATCCATCGGCTTGCTACATACCAATCACGTCTTACGCTCCCGTACGAAAATATATGAAGTCCGACGTTCCTATGGAGGATTGTACAACCTATAAGCTCAGCTACTGGCCCAACGAAGCCCCCGTGAAAGTAAATCCCGAGAGATGGTATTACGCGATGAGAAATACGTTTCCTAAACTTACGATCGACACATATTCCAGGAAGAGTCGCCTTGGGGCCAAAAAGGAGAGTATCATCTACCGGTGGAACCGATGGACTCCTGTACGACTTATAGATTGAGCTACTGGCCTCACTGCGAGAAGCGACGATCGCCGTTCACTTTGCAAGAAACGGAGAATTTGTTGAACGCAGGCTGCTGCTTCGATGATAACACGACCTACGGTCTCAGTTACTTCGGCTGCGGCGGAGACAAGCGAGACCCGATAAAACAGCCGGAGAACATCCTGTTCTCTTCTCGCCCCTTGTCCTGCGACACCGTTAATCGAGTACGTGGAACACCACCCGAGATTAAAATTTCAGCTTTAAAATAACAGTTAAACTTCTTTCAATTCGCGCTTGATAACAATTAAGAGCAAACACTTAAACGCCTGAACACTGTTTTAACTGAAAATTGCGAGAAAAGAGTTAGGGTGGTGAAGTGGATAGAGGTCGCCCATCACCTCTGGTTTTTCCATGTGATATGTATACCGTAGCTCTGGTGGTTCGGAACCTACCTTAAACAGTAGGTCAAGTGACCTTAGTAGTTGGTGTTAAAAATGATTAAAAAAAAGAAATATTGCTGGAAAGAATAGCGTCGCCTTAGTTATGGGAAATGACAGAAGTGAAACAGATGTTATTAGAATAAATTTCTTCAGCTAAGCTTCTTGGGTAATTGGTGCGTCAAACCGGAGCACCCGATGACTCCTTGCGAGAAGCAAATGTTCGGCAGAGGTCCGATGCAGGATGTGACCACCCAGAAGTGCGATTACACGTGGAAACAAACGCAACTGCAAACGGCTATTCGCCCGGAAAACAACCTCATTTTAGCGTCTACGCCGTTGGAATGTAGGTACCGAATATGGGGTAGCACAAAAATTACAAAAGAGTATGCATTAATAACAAAAAATATTTGGTTACAAAAAACGTATTAGTTTTCAAAATAATAATATGTCATTTATAGGGTTATTACTAGCTGTCTATGAAAAAAATGTTACTATGGGTATTTTTCCTTTTCCGTCTCTTTTATTAGGAATATTTCCGATTCATTCATGACATTTACACCATATTATAGTTACGCAGTATGCACATATTTTTTTTTTTTTTTCAATGTTTGATGACAAAACATCAACCCGTTTGATTGTATTAACGAATATATTATTCTTTACAAGAGCTGAACTAGGAAATTGATGGAGTGTGGAATGAGCTTCGAAAGACGAGTAATGGATCGATTCACTTTCAAATTGTCCTTAGGTCGCACGACACATCGGTTGTCCTATATACCCAATGATCACAAATCATTGACACCCATCGAGTCCTATGCGCCCATACGCAAGTACAGAGCGTCGGATGTGCCGATGGAATCCGACACCACTATGCAGCTGAGTTATCAACCCGTGGAATCAGCGGCCGAGGTTGAGAAACCGTGGAGCAGTGTGGCGCCATATTGTCTGCCCATCACTCCCATGGAAGACAATACGACGTACAATTTGAGGTTTCTACTTCTTCCCCAGATAAACGGACGTTTAAACACGCCTAGCCGAAATCCGCGATTTCGATTTCGACACTGCACGTGGCCACTATTCGAATATCGATTTTAATATTTACAAGCTTCTTACTGTTCTTGATAATTTATCTTCCAACATATTCCTCCTGACTATCTTCTTGCTCTTTATTATATAAGTATATTATTTAAATGGTCTTAGCGAAGTTGTTGAATAGATGCTAGCGAATGTCTGCTCGCTAAGACCATTTAACTAATATATTTATATGCCACTTTGGGATTTTTGCACGCAATGCTCTTGGGTGTTATTTTAACGACCGTATTTCGATATTTCAAGCCTATAAGCTCAAGGGATTAATTGTGCGTGTTTTATTTTCGTCAGTTACATTCCACCCGGCACACTGGTACCGCATCAATCCTGTTGCACACCCTGTCCTATATTGAACAACTGTGGGAGTGAGTATCGGATGCCTGTAGTCTGACATTTGTTTTATCCGAATACAGAGCTCTCGAGCGTTTACCATATTTCAGTGCCGCCTTGCCAGTCCTGTCCCGCATCCTAAGTGAATATCTCCGCGTGCCAGAATCTCTACTAACCTTTTAATTGCATATTAATGTGTCTCTCGATCGGCATTTCCATGGATTCTGCACGGGCCCGCTAGCGGAGAAAAAGCGATCGTGAATGAGCTTTTGTGTGTCGTTTTGAAAATAAAGTGACTTTGTGCACCGTGCTGTTTTCTTCTTATTTTCAACACGATAGGAAATCATTCGAGTAACAATGTTTCACACTGACATATTAAATTGATGATTTTGAGCTGCCAACATTATTATTTCCGATGTGATTATCGCGAAAGACGAATTTTTAATCGTGGATGCACGAGTGTATGAATTAACTGATTCGATAACGTATTATGTACAGAGAAATCCCGTGCGATAATATTTACATCATACACAATATTATCCGGTAACAGCGTTGTTTCTTGGTGTATACGCGCTTCCGCGATTCATGTTGCGAAAAGGTGCGCTTTATGACACAGTGGGACCAGCAGGATCGAAAGCACGTAACGTCCAAGACAAGTTTAGACGTAAGAATGTGAGTTTTACGTCCCGTCGAAAATCATAGCTATTGGAGAAGACCGCGTGAAAGTAGTTAGCATATCTGTATGTTTGCGTAATAAGAACAGTGTGCCTTCCTTACGAATATCATTTCCATTAGTCGTAACAGGAATGATGCTTACTGCCGAACTCTCACAAACGTTGTATTCTTATACGCGTTATATAAAACAAGACACCCTCTGTTTACTCGACCAATAAGGAATGCATCAAAGCGTTCAATCCCAGAAAAACGTAGACTTTTCTTATCTTACATTGTCGTTTTACGTAATAATATTTTTCCCCCTGATTTGCTAGCATTTCACTAACAAAGTTGTGAAATCTTAAAGCCGATTCCGTGGAAGTTCGTTGAACGATGTACTCCATAGCTCATTAACTGTGGTTAAGGAGAGAGAGAGAGAGAGGGAGAAATGACACGTCGATATGCTTATGATTATATTAGAAATCTATGCAAAGCAAGCTGTGTACACTCACAATAAAAGGGAAAAGAGGAGCGAGAACGTTCTGAAGGCCGTATTAGAATAAGCATTGCGCTAATCGGAAGCGCTGCCCTGACTCCTGCACGTGTATCTCCTGGGTGCGCCACTGGCATTATCTGAAATAAATCGGGGATTCTCGTGTAAAGCTCCTCCTTGGCCACTCCTGAACCTCTGTAATCCCTTAAAAACTTTCGTGAAAAAGAGGTGCCGCAACGAACGTGCCGGCAAAACAATATCCGGCCCTCGTATTGGGAATAAGGTTACATTATATAATACAATTATATAATATTCTAGTCCAGGGGAGAGTACGATCCTATTTCGTTCGTATTATAATCTCAGTCGTAATGCACATCTGCGTTGCCTCCTCAACGTTTCTCTCGCCAAATAACACGTAATTGGATTTGCAGTTCCTCACTTGCCTCAATTGTGCACCGATTCAAAAAGCATTAACAATATGTACCTCGCACTTAAAATCCGTATCAACCGACATTAAGTCCTGTTACTAGTTAACGTACCCGTAATTCCATTCATGATCAGTCGTCCGATTTAATAATATAATAACCGAAAGGAAATCAGCGACCCGTATCTTGTATATGAAAATCATATTAATCATTATTAATAACAGTTGTTATCGCGTGCTTCCTGGCAAAATTATAGATAATCGAAATTGTACGCCCGCGTGGCATACGGGCATCGTGGGGAACCGATTGAAATTATCGGTGCCGCCAATTCCGGAGAGCAAGAAATTTCTATTTGCACCGAGGCAGATTATTTGGCCCGTGCGGGAGAAGAAGGGGAAGAAGAGAGTAGGATAGTTCTCCGTACTCAGACCTTAGGCAGGGCACGGGCAAATGCTTACGGAGGAAGCGACCCACCCACACACGCACAATTTCAGCACATATGTAAGATCTTTGCCATAAACCACACGATGCATCTTTTACGGCGCATCGTTTGTCAGGTAGGGGTAAAGTGAGAGTCGGTATAAAAGGGGAATTCTTTCCTCTCTTAGGATCGCAGTCGATCGTGTTCGGTTGGGATCATCTCTGTGAGTTGGTATACCGCCTCCGTGACTCGTTTATATCGATTTAAGCGATACGAAGAGTGTTTCCTTTGCCGGCGAATTGACAGAATGAAATACCTGGTAAGTATCGCTCAGATATTTATGGGCCCGAACGGGATGATCGGTCGGCTACAATTGACCCTGGCTCGTTTTTAAAAATTCACATTGCTGATCGTAGTTTAACGATAATACTTTGGAAACTTCTGACCATTATACTTTGTTTTATATATTGGTGATTCAGATTATAGTTAATGTACTTCTGATTTTATGTTAACATTAAGACTTTTGGTCGTATAGTTGAAGAAATGATGAAATATTCCGAGTGGAGAAGTTGTTCGATGGTAATTTCCGAATGGTATGAAGGAAACGGCGATTTTATATGCGTGACACTGCCATCAACATTGTTAGATCGAGTATTTGCATGCACGATTGTCGAGATGTCGAAAGGAGGACAGCGTGGGATGAGATTCTTATATCAAACAATATGACTGATTTATGAAATGGATAATGTGGACTTATCTTTCACAACTGTGAAATTAACCATTAGATTATATCGTTGTTTCGTCTGCACGAATTTCTAGGCGCGTATTATTGCACGTAATGCCGCTTGACTAATGCAGCGCGCGTATTTACATACAATGAAGTGACAACCGTGATCATCCCTGCGATAGTATAATGCCAAATATGTTAACAATCGAGAAATGTGAAGTGGCAAAATGGAATTAGAAAGAATCGAGCTCTTTGATCATGGAATACATCATTGTTGGCTAAACTTGCGCAAAATGTCAGTACACATTTCCGCTTGGAAATGGCAGCTCGTCTTCGAATTTTCTTTATAACTTTGAACAAACATTATTAATATGATTTTCACTGAATATCGAAATACTTTAGCCGTTAATCCATTTCTTATTCATCTTTTAACATGTCTCTTTTAAACTTTGTAATCATCATTTGAAATTAAATTTCTATGACGCTTTCTCAAACCTTTAGACGCACTATATCAGTTTGCGTGAGGACTTTCCCCTTAGCTTCCTACTTGTTGCTCAGCACTAAAAGCGTTAAGAGAGTAAAGCCTTCAGTCCTCTGTCCGAGACGTTCCTCGGATTTTCGCAAGAAGAAGTGAAAATAATCGTTTACGAAGAAAGATTTTTCTGGTCGGCGATCGTCATTAATTCTACGGAGAAATCTTATATTACGCAAAGGTCACGTTCACCAGATTTCGAAAGTCGAACGACGCATTTCTCATATACGTAACGCGACTCGATGGTACGTATTAGGGATAATGATACGGACAGGAAAGTCGATGCAGAGAAATAAAATGTAACGATCAGGGTATTGTGCTGTAAGGGGGAGAGGGAGGGAGAGACATAGGATGGCTCGAGATGAGACGAGTCGGACCAACGGAGTTTGCGGGTCAGGAGTTAAACGACCCGCGTTGGCATTTGCTTCTCACTTTCACTCATCTCCACGAGTTCATATCGGCAGATGCCGTGGCGAAGAAGCCGACAAAGCTCCCAGGATACCGAAGTCGTGTCCTTCCGGACTAATCGCGATGCTCGATACCTCGTTTAGTTTCGCAAGAGGGGTTCCTAACATTAGAACGGACTCTGAGCACAGTTTCCTCATTTCCGATAGGCGATAGCCGTGATCCTGGGACTTGCAGTGGCGCAAGACCCAAATTATAACTCTCGCAATAACTATCACGATGACGACAGGCAGAATTCTGCGGTCGATAGGCGACCCACGACTACCACTCCCATCCCCATTTTGCACTGGAACAAGCAGCAAGAGCACGATGGAACCTATAAAACCAGGTATGAAATATCCGATGAATTTTTTGATTACGCTTACACTTTCACTCATTCACCATTATACCAGATTTTCCATAAAGATCCTTCTAATAAAAATATCCTCAAAACTCTGAATATTAATCTTTATTGATCAATACAACTGGTAAATTAATATGCGTTAAAGTATTTATATTTAGCCTATATACTGCGTTTCGACCGACAAGGATAATATTTTTCAACCTCTCTATCGCTATAAATTTTGAATCTCTATCACCTAAATACATTTTAAAATTGAACCTTAAAAACGTTAAACCTAAAACTTGCATCTAAAAACTTTACATCGAACCTCGCAGGCAACAAAATCCTTGAACTAGAAAAACCTCACTTTGTCAAACCTTGAACCTAAAAACATTACATTGAACCTCGAAAGAGCATCAGATTTGCTCTCCCAGATCCTTCGCGAAACATCTTCGTCGCATAATTGACCATCTGGCGTCGCCACGGTATAAAAGGAAAAAAAAATGGTCGTTAGAAAGTAACCCGTCGGTTGATCGCTGAATTTCGCATAATCGACTGGGTAAATTTTGACCAGTTACGAAACGGGAAACAACATTATCGCCGAGGAGAGTGGTTACATCAAGACGGTAGGCGAGGGCGAGGAGCAGGGTGAGGCGCTGGTACAGCAGGGAAGCTATTCGTACACGAGTCCCGAGGGTCAGCTGATTACCATTCACTATACCGCCGATGAGACCGGATTTCACGCGACCGGTGATCACATTCCCACGCCGCCGCCAGTCAGCGACGAGATCCAGAAAGGCCTCGACCTCATCTTCGCGGGCATTCGTCAGCAGGAGGTACGTCTCTTCGCGACCTTTCCTCTTCCGATTCTGCGACCCTTTCCATCCTCCAGCATTTCTAGCTCCTCTTCTACTAGCATTGTGTATGATCATTTTTCTCTATCCGTCTCTCTAGCTCCGACACTCAGTGAGATCCTTTTCGCCGCTACAATATCGTTTCAATTTTTTTTTTTTTTTTTTTCATATTTCACCTGGGACCTACTGTTTAAGGTAGGTTCCAGATGACTAGAGCTACATAGTATACATATCACGTGAAAAAATTAGAGGTGATGGGCGAGATTCGTACCCGGATGTCCGTCGTGTGGACGTTTGAGCTTTTATCGAGTACATCAGCATAGCTTTATTCCACTTTTTTGCTTAAGTAATCATGTTAGCTCCTGATTTACGATCCATCATATGGACCCAGGGCCGTGCAACCTTTTGCTGGGACAAATCCAACAATTTTACGGGGCTAGAATACATATTCAGTTCCGATATTTGAATTTCTTAATGAAGAATTATTTATTATACTTCGGTACAAAGGATGTTTCGTATTGTATATTTCTTTCTCAAATGAATATTAAATTATTTTTTTCGCTTTCTTTGCCGTCAAATCTTTTGTTACGTCATCAAAATTGATTGAAATTGCTATTTTACTTGCTATTAAACGAACAGCCAGATATATAAATAGTTCTTGGCTTATCGACGATCGCAGATGATTTTTTATTAGTTTCAACCGCGAGAAAAGATGGAAGAGAAAATGTTGCACTCGTGTCGGCGTGCAGTAAACTGTCATCGATTAGTGGATTATGCGATTACATTTTCTACACGCTCGAATATTCGATATACTATACAGGAAACCTGCATTTGCACAGAAACGTTATTGCGTTTTAAATGAAACAAAATTGGTATATTTCTATTAACGAAGCAATCACATAATATAAATACTTTAAAAAATAATACATTTAATTCAATTTGTTGTTATAGCGTGGGACTCGAATAGTAAGTAAGACTAAATATAAAGTTATGCGCATGTTGCTACTGCAATATTTCGGAGGTGTGTCCAAAAATATCCCACCATGCATTATCGTGCATCAAAAAGGTGGGACATTTTTAATCTCACCGTGTCCCAAAGAGTTAAAGCGCACGTTGTGCGGCTTCGAAAGTAGCGATTATGCTAGAGCCTCCAGCGAAAGCTTGGAGGAGGTTTAGTTTTAGCGGAAAAGTCACGCTGTGAATTTCCTATTCAGACGCTTTACACTGTATCTCTGTATATCTTTTGATATCACGTTTTTGATTAAGCACGAGTTTATGCATGGTAAATGTGTCGTAGGAGGCGGACGCGCGCGACGCAGCTCAAAAGACGCAGCAGCAGCCACTGAGTCAGCAAATCGACAGGCGAGAGGATTACGACAGAAAGTACAGGCAATGAGCATCGCTGAATCTCGACCATCCTGTTCGTACATAGCAATACGCATTCCAAGCACTGTGTCGTTATAAACAGTAGTTACTAAGTCGTTAAGTTACGTTATGACCCCTCACCTTGATGCAGTTTATACATATATATATTTGTAGTAAAACACTTTGTGCCAAATCAACCCTGGTTATGTTTCCATTCCACGTTCATCCCTATTCGTAACATCGATTATGCGAGTATGAATGCTCATTGTACACGGATCAATGAATAATCTGTTCCACTGATTATGCTAGAAACGACGTTAAATTTTATCAAGTATAAATCGTGCATCTAATGTTTTTGCGTCGTTTCTTTGGTTGATGAACAATGTAACAGAAACGGTAAGCTTTATCAAGTTCTATAGTATTAGTCTGTACTTCAAGAAATATATGAAGAAAAACAGCTTTTTCTTTTCCTTATCTAACCAGTGATGAAAGAGGACTTTTTGAAATCAACGTACTCCATAATATAGGCCAGTACTTTAGAAAATGCATGACGCTTCTGAGTTAGTTTAATATGTTCCCTACCGGGCCTATTTTTCCTTACTTTCAAATATAATTTCAATTTTCGTTCAAACCATGCAGGGTGTTTCTTGCTACGCTATTACAATGTGCTTCCAACATATGTCTTATGATTTTTACAATTAGTATGAAACAATTATCTTTTAATTTTCCGTTTTGCAAGAATAATTCTAAATAACTCATATCAAAATTCAGCGTGGGACGTATACGCCCCACGCAATTACGATTCATAGTTTCCCTTCTAGCGCATTGCCTTACAATTATCATAATAATGCAAAAAACAATTTTTCAAAAATACTTTAGTTTGCGATAATAATTCCAAATGGCTTGAATATAAGATTTAGGCGTGGGGCATATACGTCTCGCGCAGCGTGGAACGTGTTAACGAAAACTCGCCGAATACAACTTATTTTATATTGGTGAGATCAAGAGTGGGATAAGGGCTGGGCAACGGTGTTGCGTAACGATTAAAAGCATCTTTATTGTTAAGTTCAGGTATGCACATATCAATAAGGCCATCGTTGTTTGTGCTCGGCGGGAGGGAGAAATAACACTCCGAAACCGGTGAAACTATTCACGAGGTAGTTCGTCAAGGCTGGCGAAACTCTCAATGAGCGGCGAAACACCGCTCTTCGTTCGTTGCTCCGCACATAATCACAATTATCCGAAGGCGACTTCTTTCTCAATTACCACGAAGCTCCACCTTCTCCAGACATCGAACTTCTTGTTGGATTAACGATCGTTCGATATGTATAGTGTTTTATCATGCTTCTTAACGTTGTTTCCACGATGAGCGGTGCAACGTTTAATGGTTAACGTAATTTAACACTAAACCTACCGAAGCGGTCAGAATGACCGATCAGTCGTTTCTTAGAAAAATTGCTGTACCTCGTAAGAGGGCGTTTTTTGAGATTTTGCATGATTCACCACAGAGTGTGAAGCGTTCTATCGATCTACTGGCATCTCTTCTTAATACCCTTTTTCTTTAAGGATATACGTGGTGTACATAAATATGGCCAGAGAATGGCTGCTAGGTTTAGTGTTAAGGATTAATCGATCGATTCGTTATATTCACGTAGCTAAACACGGCATCAGATTCAATTAATATCTGGACGCCTGTCTATGGTCTTATCTAGTTCTTGCGTTATAAGTAGCATTATATTTCTCCGTTTATATAATGCTTTCGTTACAATTTTTCAAGCTTATAGCTTAGTGTAGCTTACTACTTCTTCTTAGTAGGATTATAAATAGAATTTGAAATACAAAGAGAAAATGCTGTATTTGAATATATAGATATACAGGACCGTAGCCAGTGGGGTAGAGTTATAACTGCTCCCTCCTCTTTCAAAGTATGAAAAAAAGGTGAAATTAAAATATACACAATTATATATAAAACAATAATTTCGATCATGCTTTACTGATTTGAACTTAACAAAGCAGTAAACAAATAACTTGACTTTCCCCCTTCCTCGCTAAAATAAAATTTTGCCACGGGCCTGTATATGTATACGCATGTGGGTCTGTCCGTTACGAAGAAATTATTAATCGGTTTATACTAATTATAACCAAATGAAATGGTCAAAGTGAATAATTACCGGTAAGTATTAATAATGTGTTATCTATCTATCTGTCTAATATATTATCGAATAATGTATTAACCCTTTGCGGAGCGAGCGCTCTTCACCGTTTCGTTTTAGCGGGACTGCGCTGAATTCGCAAGTGCAATTCGCAAGATTTCACCAGTCGCTTATCCGCTTGGTAGCGTTTGCTTCGGTAAACATTTATGACCTTACTAACGTAACGTACTTATGAATTAGTAGATATATAATTTTCTTTCCATTTCAGATGCATATATTCTTTAAAATTGTTCTTCTATGTCGCCCAAACAAACACTATCATCACTTTCAAATTCAGTACCATGCACTGTTATACTCTGTTGACTCTGTCGTTTAGCCATATTCTTTACAAAAAAAAATTATTTTATAAAAATGTAGGATTTGAAAATGCTTTCTAGTTGTGCTACGACGTCGAACTGTACACCACGGTCTGTTTGAAAAGACTAAAACGAAGGCGTGAAGTTCAAGATGCATGGCTTACTTTAGATTTGCTATACTGTAGCTCTTATCTTATCTCATTTAGCCTACAATTGAGACATAGTCGGGTGAAACTTGATATAGGACGCGCCAGAACACAAAGCGATGTTTAGCCACACTCGACATCGGACGTGCCAGGACGAAAAGCGATGTCGAGTCACACTCGACATTGGACCGCAAAGGGTTAATGCTATTAACCCTGATCGAACAAATGTCGCCTCATTCGCGACATTATAAATATTCCAAGAAAATCGAATGCCGCCATACAGGTGACGTGACGTGATATTGAAGAAATCTGTTAGGATCGGTGGCCCGTTACACTCGCTGAAACTAAGGGCGATCGACAATTGTAATAAAGTAATTAATTGAGTAAAATTCCATTCATCTACTGGTCATTGTTCTACAAAAATGCGCTCGTTCGTTAAGGGTTAACAATTTCACTGCTTAATTCACAGTCGCGCAATCGCACATCGGATCCAGGGGGCCACGCTAACCCTTTGCAAAATCAACCGGACCGAAAATGCCAACCAGGACCAAAATAAACCGAAGGAGTTTAGTTCGGACCTCAGTTGATATTTTCGGTTCGGTTGATTCTGCAGAGGGTCAAACTTGAGTCCCTTGACCCGATGTCAAACGTACTCTCGAAAACTTGTATGTTCTTATGTAACGGGGTAACTGAGAGTAATGTTTAAAATATAAGAATATTAGACAATTTTTCACGGCCATCTTTTTCACTACGATAACGCGAAAAACACTGATGTTCTGCGTACTCAAATTTTGCACACCGTACCGTATGAATTTTTATTATACGTGATAAATTTGTACGAATTATTCACTTTAACCATAGCGTACGTAACATGAGAAATATATAGCAGAAATATATTAGGTGTGCAACTTTGCTTTCGCCGTTTTCCTATAGTTGGCTTTAGCCCTAAGTAGTGGTTTTTTTAACGCGGCAATCATAAGCTGCCCGAAAGATGGGAGAATGTATCGGCCAACGATGAACGATACTTTGAATCATAAATGTATAACCAGTCTTTAAGACAATGCCCCGAATTTCGGAAAAAACAACAGACGGAAACAAAGTTGCACACCAATTTTTTGTTTTTTTTTTTTGTTGAGAAGCTTATCAGATTTGCTATGTTAAATCGTAAAACCGATTTACAAGGCGCGCTACAATGCCTTCAATGCTTTTCAGATATGTAGCCATGGGTTCTATGAATCTCTAAGAGGATACTTATGAATAACGTGTTAGTATTGCATCGTCCGACCAATACGCTGATTAATAGCGTCCGAAATGGAGCATCATGAAGAGAAAAGAGCGCTGTACATTCAAGGTTCACTCGAACAAAATTAAGATGCGAATATCGCAATCACATTTATCTGTCTAATCATCGCTATCGCGAAATAGCGACATAACTTACTCTATTTAATAACTTCACTTCGCCGTGCGTCAATCGAATGGATCGGATTACTCGTCTATGCCCGAACGATTTTAATGATCCATTACTCCAAAGGCATTGGTGATATCACAGGTCAGTTAGCTTGTGCTACCTGATAGATCTTTTGGGCCTTATTAGAAACGTTATACAGACAGATCGAATAGAAGCTTTTTTGAGATTAATGAACGTCTAGAAAAGCAATTGCAAAAGCTATTAAACATTATTAATCAACCCGAGTTAGTATCAGCTTTCTGTAAGGGCGCAAAGACTTGTAGGTAACAAAGTACAAATATTATGAACAAAATGCTATGCAGAATAAAGAGCTAATCCGATCACTTCGAGATATTTATCCGCGTTATTTTGATTTTATCGATGGGGTTTTAAGTTTTTGCTGTCAACGTTCGCCAACTGACGTCACATATCCACAACTCATACTTTGATCTACGTAACGTGTACGTTTCGTCGAAATGCAAATAAATAGTATCACCTGTAAGTTTTCATACAGCTTCCCATATTAGAAAGTCTGTATACAAGTTGGCAAACATTATTGGATCCCCTAAGTTTTATAAGACAAAGTTCTATTTATCCATAGATATATAAGAATGTTCAATATATGGACACCAGGTTCTTCCAGTCAAGGAATGTCTTTCGTTCATTCTTCAATTCATTTCCGCCATCAAATGCTTAAGATCTGGGTCTGGGACATGATAAAGGTGAATACCAAACTATTAGAGTTACAGTATACATATTGCATGAAAAGTTCTCCAGAGGATATGGGCGCAATTTGAATTGGAACCTCTCGTAAGGGTGTCGGAGGTCCGCTATCTCACCACAGCTCAGAAAAATGTCTTATTACAGTCCAATGGACATATCGAATGAAAGCCAAGATTGGCTAGTTATTTTTTAAAAAATGCTTTACCTGCTGAAAGAATGGTGCCATTGACATACAAAGACATTACATACGTATATATATATATACACATTTTGTTTTTTACAGGATACACTGTAAAAATAAATTTAATTCTGTACACCGACGAATGTCCTCAAAGGCTGCCCTTAAATATGAGAATTGCATCAAAGAGGTACTACCGTCTTTGACGAGATTGCAAATCCGCGTGGTTTTTACAATAATCATAAAAAATTATCACAATGGATAAACGGAAAAAAAATCCATGGCATTCAACTAAAGAAAAATGTACTTTGGCAATGTTGTAGATCACCAATACTGAAATTCATGTCATTCTAATCGAGATCTTTCTGAGATTGCCACAAGTAACCTCGATTGTGGTCTGAATAAATCAGAAAGCGATGAACCATATGATGTTGCAGAAAAATACATGTATCGATTGTTCTTCCTGTGGACGAATCCTGTAGCTCGTAAGCCCATTTTAGTACACTATACTATGAATGAGAAAGGGCTATACGTAATTAACGAACCCAATCAAACTGATAGTGAGTTCACAAAGTCTTTAAAGTACTCTAGCTTGAAAAAGCTGTTATTAATATTCAGTTTTGTTGAAGTACTTATGAGATCGTTGAGGGTGATCTCGATTGGCGCCTGGATGAATCAGAATACGACGGATCATAAGGTGTACCAGAAAATCCCACGTATCGATTGTTTTTCTTATGTATGAACTCTCCCGTTTGTGGATCTGTCTTGTAATATATAACCCTACGAATTCCAAACGGATCGATGTAACCAAATGAACCAATGTTTTCACCACTAGGTTCCCTTTCTTCCTCATGATATTGTCTCTTTAAGAAATACTGGAAGCCATTTGCTGTACTATGCGTGCCATCATAAAGTGGATAGTCTGCAGAGCTCTCTCTGGTGATAGGCGTCGGTCTGTAACTCCTCCTCGTAGAGGAACTTCTGGTGGTAGGTTCATAAGAAGCAACAGGTGCCTGCAGAGTTTGGACTGGTGTCTGTGGTGCTCCACCATAATAAGAGTTTAAAGGGTTGTTATATCTATCAAAGCTCTGTAGACCAGAACTTGCAGCATAACTCGGTCGTTTTGATCCATAATAAAAATCATTGCTAGATTTCGGTGCATAGACAGCTTCCACTCGAGGTTTGGCCGTGCTCGAAGAATAGTATCCAGAGCTTATATCATTACCCAATATGGGAGTTATGTTCTTTGTCTCTGATTTCCTGAAAACATAAGGAAATTTATAATTTAATGAAATTGTAAGACAATAATATTCCGATATGTATGTGCATTATAAGAAGATATTCAAAGGTTGACTTTAAACCTATTTTCTTGTATCATTGCTTCACTATAGTAAACAAGATTTAATGAAATCTTCATTGCAATCATTATAAATTAGCGTCCCGTGTCATGCTGGAGTATGAGACTAATTTGTTCCAGAGTAGTAGCTTGATGTGATAAGTTTTCCTTCTTATTATATTAAAACCATACAATACCTGAAAGGATTTGGAGGTCGCCTTGGCCTCGCCAATACTCCCGTTTGGGCTGGTACATTCTTTGCTTCTGTTACTGCGTCTTGAATAGGTCTATCTTTACCAACATATACCATTTTCGATCTGAAAATTGTGCTGGCTATTATAACACTTTAATGTCACAAATTAAATAGATTTATAGTTACACTATAGTGAAAAATGATTTACTAATATTTTACTGTTAAACAATGACATGATTGCTTCGCTCTATTAACTCCCCATTAAACATTTGAGTACTCAACAGTTTTTTTAAGTGTGAAATCCAAAAAATCATTTCAATCTTTTACATTATGAAATTCAATAAAAAAATGTTGTAATGTTCAATATAACCTCGCATAAGAAGCGCAAAAATTATATTAACAAACAACAGTACAATCACAATCTCTATACTATTAATACAACGCAAGAAAAATGCTCGTGGTTTTCAGCGCTCAAACGGTTGAATCGTCATAAACATTTCATTTCAGGGTCAGTCAGAGCTTGAGAAGAGTGTATAAACTTCAAGGATACGTAAAACCAAGTTCAAGGTGAACCTGGTGCTCTACGTATATTGCTCGCATTCTCTACTCACCTTAATATACGAAAACCTTCGTGGTCCGCGATGTAGTCCTTGAGACGCAAGTAGCCCAGGGGGTCGAGCCAACCTTCTGTACCGACCACCGTACCATCGGCCAACCTTTTCTCCTTCCTGTACTGACCGTTCAACGTCTGAAAGCGAAAGTACCTCTCAGGGCCCTCGTCGGTCTGAATGTGATACTGCGTATTTGGACTTAAGTTCCACCCGCTTCTTTCGGCCTCGATCTCATCCGCGGTGAGGCAGAAGACTGAAACCTGAAATCGAAACCTGCTTGAATCGTTCCGATGCAACGCCCAAGAATCTCCTGCGCGATTTACTTTCATTTCTTACGATTTATATCCGGAATAAGGATCTACTATAATGAACGCACTCGCCTAGGAGCTAGCTGACTTATTCTACGTGAAATCACGAATCATCGAGTGTGTACTGGAATGTTAGAAGTTTCTTATCAAAATATTTTTGCTTCCTGGGAGGTGTCTTAAGACAAGAAACGTATCTTGTTTAATAGAATATTTATTTGAAAGTGAAATTTGAGAAAGTAAAATAAGTAAGATGTGTTATAAACTGCTGTACATCGGAGTGACTTGATATGACAAGATGGGATATGAAATATTTTATTCCTTATATATATGTATATACTTAAAATGCGGGGCACGTTTTTTTCTGCTGTGCCCCAAAGAGGTAAGGGATACTGGTGTCCGTTATACATAAGCAGTGGAAGGTAGATTAATATAAAGTATGCAACACTGTAACCATATGGTATTTATTTGAAATAACGATGACCTCATCGATTTCGATGACCTTGAAACATCTTATCAAGGTCATGTTATCAAGGACGCAGCCCAATTATAGTTTGCGAGATATTTAGAGAAAAAAATGTCATATGTCTTAAAATGTAAATTTTACTTTGGCAAAAACGATGCTTTTATGGCTCAAAAACATTCCACACAAATAAGAGGTGACAATAAAACTGTCGAAATTGGCGAAGAGATGGGAATAAGAAAATTTTACAAAGGTCGCCTTGCGACTGGGTAATCGACTTTTCGTGAAATTCAACTCAAACAGCTCAAACAAGGGCTAATTTATTAAAACTTGTAAAACTTCTTTAATGAAGTTCCACCAGTTTACCTATTAAGCGCACAGGCATGCTAATAAACTTATCCTGCCTATTAAAAGTCCTGTAAATATTTAAAGGAGGAAAGGCACGAACGTTTTAAATTTTAAATTATAGGATGAACTTTCTTAATTCGGATAACGATACCAATATGCAACACCGAACATATTTGACGAGAAACAAAGGCTGTTTGTCGTTACGGAACTTAGAAACATTACACAGGATGTGCTGAAACATTTTTATATCACCGAAGACGTAATTTCATCAAGCCCATAATTGTATTTTTTAATTTAATGGTAGAAATATTCTGAGTTATATAATAATAATAAAATTTATTAATTGATGTTATTATATATAATTTTAAATTGATCCCAATTTAATGTAATAAAAAAAATTGTAATATAAAAAATTTAATGTAATATAAAATATAAACCAGGTCCCAAAACAGTGTAGAAAGCATGTATAACAAAGAAATTATTTTTATGGCTATACTAATCATTCCATGATTGTTGCTCAGCATGGCTATCGTGTGTGACATTAACGAGGTAGGAGACACCGTTTTCCAGATGCGTGGCTTGCCTTTGTATTGTACTGAACAAAGGGGACCACGGACAAAAATGCTGGGTAAACTCGAGAAGAGGTAAACCAGGTATTTAAAAACCAGCATAAAAAGCACCGTCATTACATTTTTTAATTTTATTTTGTTTATCAGAAATGGATTTTAATATATTGGTGAGATCTTGGCGATAAAAATAAGACCAAATACGATAAAATTACGATCACACCTACTTATATAACACGTATTCGGTAATTTATTTCATACAGAAATAGGGAAATTTCAAATAGGTAAATGCGGTCGTAATCATATCGTGTTTGGTTTCATGTTAATCGACACAGTCTCGACAACGTATTAAAAACCAGTTTGGATAAAAAAAGTTAAATTAAAAAAGTCATATGATTGTGTTAAGAATTTCCAAGCTGTGAACTCTTCTCATAAGGGTCTCTCTTCTGAAAGTAGCGCATTGTGTAGCGCGTCGCATGCTTAACTGGGTCTGATGAAGATAATATTCGCATAGGAACAGGGCGGTGACATTTACGAATAAGAAAAAAATATGAAAGTAACAAATAATCGTAAGCAACTTTTTCCTATACATTAATATTACATTACTTTTATATCAGTATACATAAAGACAAGCTGCACACCTGAAAAACGGTATCTCCTACCTCACAATTTAAAGTCACAAATATAGTAAAACTTCCATTAAGGCGTCGAGATTCCTTAACCAAGTCGCAGTACTCCTCTACGTCTATACTATTTACATCCTACAGCTATGTTATTTTCCTCGAAGCTAATCAAGCGTGAGATGTGGCAGACAATGGAATACACGACGTGCCTCCTTTGAGAGGAGCACGGCCAAAGATCCGTGGTATGTGAATAGAAGTTCAGATTTCCACTTGGAAGGCCTGGGTTCGAATCCCGCCCATTACCACTGGTTTTTTCATGTAATATGAATAATATTGTAGCTCTGGTGATTTGAAACCCACCTGAAATAGCAAGGCCAGATGACCTTAGCAGTCGGTACCATCAAATAAAAGCAGCACGGTTCGACGGTTCTTAACGCAATGATATGACTTCTTAGTTTAATTTTCTTTTTTATCTGAAATTTTGTTTAACATACGGATGAGATTTTTCCGATAAAAATGAGACCAAACAGGATATAATTACGATCACATTTACTTATTTAATACTTGTTCTACGACCGATTTCATTTCGTTATCGTTCTAATTACATCAGAAAGATGGCTGTTAGTCATACTTTATATAATAATAGGAAAGTTGTAAAACTTTCCCGTAAATTTTATTAAAGTGCAATATTTAATTTTTATTTGGCAGGTATGTAATCTTATGCCTTTGCTACAACAATCCAATTTGATGTCATATGTAGAGTTCGGCTAGACATAAATCAGCAATGTCAACTTATGTTTGTATGTTATTCGTCGAATGGTATCGCCTTCCTCATTAAGGTCATCTAAATAGTGTCTGCTATATCATTGAGATCACTTAAATGGTGCCGTCTACATCAATGAAGTGGCTCAAATAGTGTCTCCTGCATCATTCAAGTCGTAACATGCCTTGTGAATTCCGCAGAAATGATGGAAGCATGGCTTATATTTCGATAAATACATGATATTTTATGGAATTTTCAAATAAGCCACACTCATAATTGGATTAAAAAAGTTAATAAAATCAATTACTGAATAAATATTAAATAAGTAAATATGGTCGTAATTATATCTCACCAATCTCCCAATCTCTCGAATAAGTCAAAGAAATGTTCAGATATAAAAAATTGAAATTAAAGAAAATAATGACAATACTTTTTAGGCTGACTTTTGAATGTCTCGCTTGCCTCGCTTCGGGCTTGGCCAGTTCTTTTGTCCGTGGTTTCCTTTGTTCGGCACACTACAAAGGCAAGCCACGCATCTACGAAACGGAGTCTCCTGCCTCGTTCAGGTCGCAAATATCCACGAAGTGCCACCTTATTGGTGTGATCATTGTTGTATTTATGCTGAGCGACGATCATGGAATGATTACTGTATTACCAGTAATATTGGTAATGATAAATTCAACCATTAAACATTTACAGTTTCTAAAATCAAACGTTCTACGTTAATGCATAAATTTGTTTATATTATGTAGATGTAACGCTACTGCTCTCTCGCACCAACCCACTCTCTCATTTCTTCTTATCATCAGATGCGGACCACGTGCTTATAATTTCTCTCAATCTGTTATTTTCTGATAGTATCGTCTGAACTAGCCTATTCAATAGACGCAGATATTTCACGCGCTGCAGGTGAAGCAAGTTTCAAGTCTCACGAAGAGTAATCGATCGAATTCATTGCATGTGATTATTTGTAAAGTTATTTCCAACTTTCTTGTACCGCTCGCTGGAAAAGTGTAATCGTAAGTATTTTCCTAGGCGTTGATAACAAGTGACTTTAAATCAATCGTTTTTCATCAACCATTCACTTTACTTCATTGTAATCAGCATAATGATTATCTTGAATCATCAAGAGAAAAAAAATAAGTAGCTTTATTTTTTTTTCTAGAAACAACTGCATTCTAAAATATGTTTTTAAATTGAGAAGAATTCAGTCACGTATTTAATTCGTAATATTTAACGTAATACTTGGAAAGAATACAAGTCAAGCTGTTGAACCCAAAATTCCTCTCGTTTATACAATCCACGTAACAAACTTTCTCGAGTTTCAATCGAATAAAAAAATGTATATTTACAATCGATTGGAACGTGCTAATTACGTGCGGATAACATCCGTATCAACTGTATTGTTTCCGTCTCCACCCTCTATAACCGACATTTTTTTCAACGGGCTAACCATACTTTAATCTCTCTTGTCGTGTAATCGTATGCTCAGAAAAAGATAGAGTTAAATATGAATCGCTCGAAAACGGAGGAATGTGTTGTTGATTTACAATGATCTACCTTTCCGGAATGAAACAATAGACGATTTAGTCTTCATGTAACCGCATATTTTTTGAGACAATATTTTTCATAATTCTATATATGTATAAACATCTGTATTTGACAGCTCGTGACAAGTTTTTTTGTTTGAATCGAAGTTTTGTAACGTTCTGTATTTGAACGAATAATATAAATCGACCTTTAAGATCAAGTATGTAAACAAAACGTAACTCTGAAGTCTCCACGGATTATAGTGGATTAACGTAATCTTGACAATCCTACATTCCAGCGCTTACATCACATCTCAAAGATATTCCATATAAAGTATTGGATTATCCGGAAAATTTTGGCCACTTTTGGTAGGTAAAATTAGGATAGATCTGAATATATACACATAATTAAAAACAAGTGACATGTGTACATATTCTAAAGGGTGATATTTCAGATATCTTCAGAATAAAAATTTAGTTAGGATATATTCTTTTTTGTTCGTTTTATATGCTCTTGAATATAAAAGAAAGCGGAGTGCATTATATGCATGCGACGCTTTTCTTTTATCAGAAAGGTAAAAATGCTGTATAAGAAGTAAACAAGATGTGCGCCGTTTATAGCAAAGCTGCTATATCTGAAAAAACTATGTAGAAACGGCTTGCTAAGTTTACAACTTATGATTTAACCATTACTGATGAAGTTAAATTCCAAATACAGATCGGCAATAACTCACACTATTCAACATGTGAATGAGCAGAAATAATAATATTATCAAAAATCACGGTCCACAAGCATTTCCTGAAATTTAACTATGCAAATCTTTTTATTGTATAGGTCTCATTGATGTAATGCGCGGTTCCATCTGTCTTTGACTACTTAACACTATACCCGCCAAAGCGGTCGAAGTGATCGGTTAGTCGTTTTTTAGAAAAATTGCTGCAGTTCGTAAGAGAGCATTTTTGAAAGATTTCCCATTCTATCACAGAGTGTCAATCATTCTATCGATTTATTGATATCTCTTATTAATAGCCTTTTTCTTTAAGGATATAAGTATTATACATAAATATGTTCAGAAAATAGCTGGTAACTTTAGTCTTAAAAAAAGTTGTTGAAACTTGATTTGAATCCGCTACTCTATTCGCCATATTCCCCCAACATTGCAGCTTCAGATTTTCATTTTTGCAACTTTCACAAAATTTCCTTAACGATAAAAACTCTAACTCTGATCGATATAAACAATTGTATTTAAAAGTTTTTCACCGAAAAACCCGAGAAGTTCTGGAATCTTCAAATTGCGCAAACGGTGCACAAATTGCGGTGGAACAAAAAAGGATCTATATAATTTAACAAACATGTACAGAACTTTAAATATACTGCCTTTGAATTTTTCTGAAAAATCAGCACGAACTTTCCGGACAGCCCAATATATTCAGCCGGTACTCTCAATAAATTTACGACGCTGCCTCTCGTAAAGAGCATGAAGTCGGTCTCTCCTCGGACTGGCGCATTATCGTTTCTCGTAAAATGCACCATAGCGGTGTGCTCGTCGTCCTCTCGACGCGATATATCTATCGGCTTACCATTTAAGGTTCCACACAGGCAAATTCCGAGCTAACTCGATATGCAAGGACGAGCAAAGTAATTACGAGAGGTGCTCGTTACTGCACGATTAGTCAGCATCGACCCTCTCGAGTCACCTTTTTCCTTTTCCCCCCTCGCACGTTTTTTCGACGAGGACCGCTTGTAGGCGCGGCATCGTGGACACTCCGCGTCACAAGTGATTCGTAATCACTCCATTTACGGTCTTACGACGCCATATGACAAGAATCGCCCGTTGTGTCCGGTACTCCACGAGGTGATTCCGCTTGGAATAAGCGCTTCATTTCGTCACGGGCCCTGGGGGGTCGTGAGCTTGTATACGTCGAATAAAGCACCTTTGTGCATTTTTTTTTTTTTTTAGAAATATGAGACTAGTGATATTAACTCTTTGCGGTCGTTTGTTCACTCTCAGTCACCAAAGCTTTTTTATCGTTCGAGTCGTGTGTCTGCTCTCGGCCACAACAGGAAAGAACCATACTGATCTTATATTGTATTCGTTTTATCTTGATCTCTGTTTAGGATATATCAGTTTACACTTTCTATCAAAGAACATAAACTGCTAAGAAATGTATTCACGAACCAATACGGTGCTCTTATCGATTGGAGATAAGGAAACCTAGTATAAACAAAGACTGTCGCCTCTCACTCGCCATGCGGAACGCCGTGGCGAGTGAGTCGCTTCTCGAGCGTAGAATTTGAAATAATATTTTATAAACGGTGTTTAAGTGGAATTACGCTTTCTCGCTTCCTAAGATATTTTTAAAATAATACTCTAAAATGGCAAAAAGAAGGGTGCTGAAAGAAGTGTAGCGTGAAACTGAAAGTAGCGATAACAAGTTTTATTTTGACTCTTTGAACAGTGACTCTGATATAGAAAGTGATATCTTGCAAGTGATCGATGGAATAACTTGTAGGTGATTTTCGTGATGAAGCATCTGCAAAATTAGGAAGAACATCGTCCTTGAATAAACAGGAAAGGCTTAATGGCAAATTACGTATATTGCGGCATTGTGAAGATGTAAAGAGAAAAAATGGTTCTGTATGTTCAAACAGAAAAATCAAGGACGAAAGACGCCAAACTAATTATTTTTGCGACACATGTTCTCGAAAACTAGGACTTCAAATTGGAGACTGCCTTGAAAGATACCACACGTTGGAGAACTATAAAATATAGTTTTTATATAAAAACATTAAATTAAAACATATTTTTGTGTATACATAAATCTAAAGTTTCCAAAAGAATTAATCAATTTTATTTTTTCTTCATGATCTAGTGTATTGTGTATTACTATTCGTGTATTATTATTCGTATAATGTTAAAGATAATTTAATTTTTAAGGCGGTTGTAGCAAAGATATTTCGAAGATCCAACAATGCTTTGAAGGTAGAGGTATTTAAAACATTCTCCGTTGTGTTATGGTTTAAAGTCATTGTCGATGACACAAGGTTGCAATTTACAATTCTAAGTCATTTCCTCCTTATATCCTATGTTTAAACGACATTACATTAAGATGTAATACTATAAAGATACGTAATAATAGTGCTATTACGCATATTCAATATTTACACGTAAAACATATTTAACATAACGTACGTTTTCCCACATATTTGAGCCTCGTCGAAAATGATACGCTTGCGAACACTAAAAAAGATCAGTAAGTGGCTATTAAACACCAATGGTGCTTGTTTTCAAACGTCGGCTTTTATTGTTAAATATTCATACAAGATTTATGTGTAGTTATTAATTTGCATCCACATCCAATTAGTTTCTCGTATTGACTTTATGTTTGCCTTGAAGACGCAAAACCTTGATTCCGCCCATGCTTGAAGAGTCATCTGTCTTACCTGGCATATGAAAGTAGAACATTTTTTGCTGTTACGATTGAAAATAAAGCAAAATGATCTGCCCTCAATCCATACTAATTTCTCTGTTCATCGAAGAGGTCACATAATAAAAAAAACGGTGTCATGACTTAAGTCTGCTTCCTTATTCTTTTGCATACTAGTACTTGTTGTCTTCTAGCATGAATGTCTTCTAGAAGTGGGCATCTAAAACTCTCCAAGAATTGTCGCAAGCAGCGCTTTGAAAAATCGAATAAAAGAGAAAGTTACAAAAGATCCATCGCTCTGTATAATATAGCAACAACTTCAAACCGTAAAGTAAAAAAATGGGTTGCAGTACAAATAAACCTCGTGGACCACTTGGAGTTGTACAGTAATATAGGAATACTTTTCACCGTCGTGCGAAACCACGAACAACACTACGGCGTACAAGCACACAACTCGTGTAAGACATACTTATCCCTTCTATTGAGAATTTTGCGTAGGATCGGCCGCGACCGAGAAGTCAGTTTCTCTCTTCGCTCCATATTAAGAGATACCGACCACGCGTAGGGCCGACGTATCTGAGTTACAATCGTGTAAGCAGCGGTGCTAGGTAGAAATTCCACAGCAATTCGAGCAGTACACGTTACGGATGGTAAAAGGTATATGCAAACGTAGCATTACCCGTACTTGCATTGTTTGTTGTATGATTCAGACTCTGATTCTGCGATTGATAGGAAATTACATTTAGAATAGTATCATGGAACGATATTTTTAAAGCGATCCACAACTCTGCCATGCGAAGTATGATTTATATATTAATAATAATATTAATGATAATATATAATATTAATATTAATATTAATAATACTATATCTCTTCTTGAAGTGTACTTGTTATATCATTTGATTGATCAGTAATACAAAGTTGCTCGGTGATTAGTATGTAATAAGTACGACGAAACTTTTCGTGCTTCTTATATAAAATTCATTCGTTGGTTTATAATTTTTTTACTAAGTTTGTGTTTCGGAGTACTTCTGTCGGGGATCATGAATTTTATTTCATTTGTTATCTCGTACGCTTGTGATTATATCTTTTCCACGTTATGGTATGCTTTATAGTTCATTCTCCGGGTGGAATTCCAAAGTGCAAGACACAGGACTGGTTTTATGCCCTCCACAGAGATATGCCTTCCCATTATTCAGAGATCACGGAAAAATTAAAAGATAAAGCTAAAGCTTAGCGCCTTTGTGCGTATATTAAATTTATATAGTGTTATTTGTTCATTCCTTTCCAAACGTCTCATTATGTTAAATACTTGAAAGTAAAATGACAAATATTTCTTTATGAGAAATCTTGGTTTATATTATATACAATGACATTGATGACAGTGACATGATACAATTTTGATAATATTAATTGACTGATAATATTATGCAAAAAAAGAACAAAACGCCAATCTTTATTAGCTGCAAATAATATAAAGATAAGCAGTAAATAAATTATGGAACAAGCTGAAAAATCTAGAAATAAACAATATACTTTCGATTAAATTAAAAATAAATATCCGACGTTTATCTTATAATATATTGTTAGAATTCTTAGAATTTGCTTGTTGTCATAGCGCAAACTATATCCAGCATGCACTAAATGCGTCACATTGACTCTGAATGCGTAGTGTGCACTAATGGTATGACGACCTTTTCATTGATAGCGTACTGATGGTTCGCTCCACTGTCACAAAAGCGTTAAAACAATTTTTAATTGTCAAAAATTTATTATTCTTCGGATTGAGAGCACTTTCAATGACATTTGTGATTTAATGTTTCGACCTACGATGTGAGATCCTTATCAAATATCCTGATCCTAATTAAATTGATAAGGACCTCACATCGTAGGTCGAAACATCACGTCACGAATGTGATTGAGAGCGCTCTCAATCCGAACAATAATAAATGTTTGCTGATTACACAAGAGGTGTAACATAATATATCATTACTGAAAATTGTTCTTTTCAATATTTGATTCTAGGACATAGCATTAAGGTGAGAAGCACCTAGTAAATTTCTTGCGCAGGTTAGTTCATTTTCGTTCCTAGCATTTTATTTTTTAATATCATCGAAAATACAAAACACGCGTTTCTTTTCGGTGAAAGCTTACAGAGTCCTTATAATGTTGTGATTATAGGATATTATTAATGGAGTAGTTCGGCAAAAAAATAATTGGCGATAGAAATAAATAAACAACTTTTATATTTTTCACATGGCAATTCATATCATGTGCTTGAAAATAATATTAAAAAAATTGATAATAATAAAGAAATATTATTTACATGAACGATGTTTTTCCGAAGTACTTGTACATGCCTTGTCCGTCTTACGCAACAGTGATAACAATATTCTAATAATAACATTATCCGTAATTTAAATAAGCGGCGCATATTGCGATACAGAACCACTCTGAAGAAAAATGAAAATCTCTTCTCGTCGATTTAACGGCAAAGGGGGAAATAAAAAAATTACATTTATAATTATAATGCGATTTGAGTTTAAAGAAATACTGGCTTACATCGATGCAATAATATCTGATTGTACCTACAGATACAAATTACCAATTATCTGTCAGCCACACAAGCCGTTGTAATATCACGAAGCCTTGACCCTTGACCACCCCTTACCACTCTGAAGTAAGAGCCTCGCCGTAAATCACGTTTTATATTTTCTGAAGATATTGTACCATAAAACGTAACTACCAAACTATCTATTATTATATTAACTATTTAATTTTCTGCTACAAGTCTGCTGCAGTTTCCGCTTTATTATGTAAATTTCTACAACTATGCAACCACAACGATATTGTTATAAAATAAATGGAATCCGGATCGGAACGGACGGATACGGTAGACTTATCGGGGTCATTCGAGCGAGAGAAGGAGAGAAGGCTGAAAATTATGTCATTTAATTGTGCGATCATAAATGGCGAGAAAGTCACGATTTCGGCCGACGTGTACGTCGAGGGTTATCTAAATTGGCCAATCAATCCGGCAAAACCATCAAGAGTCCATACGCTCCGTGTTCGTCGGTCACGGTGAATTCACCTTCATGCAGGAGCCACGACTTCTTCTGCCCGTTTCCATCGTCCTCAAATCCCCGGGATTTCCTTTCCTTTTACAACACCCACGCTGCAGACCTCTCGCATAGCTAATCACGTGATACGACGAGGTATAAGGCTATCAGTATATAAGCTATCAGTAAGAGAATAGGTGGAAACTCGTTGTTTTTAACCCTTTCGCTATGACGGGTCTTTGCGTCAGCGCTCCAATAGCGGCTGGACTGTCGTGCCATTAGAGCGCATCGTACAGGTTAACCTATCTGCATGATAAGAAAATATGAAAAGGTCTTTATTACAAAATTGTTTTTGTTATTATATTTGAATGCATAAATGGCTACAAATAAAAAACTTTATATATCGGCATTATAAGAGAAAATAAATTGCAAATATGTGAATAAGTCCATATATATTACTAGTAATGGCGAAAATGTTGATTAGTTACTTTGTGCTGTGCGATAGTATTTGGAATGTTGAATGCATAAAACCACTTCATAATTTTCATATACATCAATTATTTCTCTGCTTTTGAGCTAAACAAACGACGCAATGCTTTTGAAATTTTCTCGATGACGTTGATGGTATAACAGTTGGAAAATGTCCTTCAGGAAAACTGGACCTGGCCAAATTTCTTCTTCGCAATAATCAAAATCACTACTTGCATCTCCAACAACACCCTTCATTTATATTTTTTAGCTAACGAATGATGATAATGGTCAACAAAGTTGAGCGTATGTATACGACTCGGTGATAATGACCAGCAAAATTGAGGGTATATATACACTTTAGTGATAGCGACCAGGAAAACTGAGTGTATATATACGCTAATGATGCAAATGGATTAAGAAGAAATATAACGCGTTTAGTTGGTTCCGGATATAACCGGTGCCGGCCAATAAAATGTATTTAGTGAATGCTGGATATAACCGACGTCAGCCAATGACGCGCGTTTGGTGATGCCGGATATATCCGAAGTTAGCAGCGAAACGGTTAATTCCAGAATCATCGAACCTACTCAAATGGCTAATCTATAATTCCTTAGAAAAATTACTTGAATTTTATAATAGCGCATTTTCTGAGATTTTGCATAGCTTTTTTCATGACACTCAGATAATAATATTCATCTATTCATATTTTTTCTTTGTCCCTTCTTCTTTTGAAAGTATACCGAGTACATATATAGATATACTAGGTATATAGATATAGTCCGGAAAGTGGGCGATAGTTCTGGTGTTAATAGCATTTCGCATTCGATTGATACCCGATAAGGGGCAGAGATTACATCATATTCAGGATGGAAAGACACTCAAGTTTGCGGTAAATGTTCAGGTAATATTTCACGTATCGAGAGGACATCGAGCCCAGCCTTATTTTGGCGCGTGGAACGAGATTCTTTAACCACAATCTACGTGTGTTTCGAAGGAGTATCTCCTCCGTCGGAGGTGAAAGCGAGACTTTCCTGACAGTTCTGAAATAAAAATTTAATATGGTTTTTTCGAAGGTTCCGGCCAACTCAAAGCTGTTATTACCATGATCAAGTTAACGATCTAAGTTTCCTCTGCAGGGTTCCAAATTTGATTTGATATCAATACTGGCCCAAGCGTGTTTTATTTCGCAATAATCAGGTATCGGATAAAAGTGCAGATTACCTAATTGAGAGGAATCATTTTGCCGCGGAAATTTATCGAAATGAAAGTTACGAAAAGTAAAGGTAACATTGATTGATCTTCGAAGATTATAAGCTCTGTCCTTTTTTTCAAATAGGAAATTCATCATGGATGCGTCATACAATCATATTTATTTATTTATGTACTTAACAATACTGAAATGAATCATCGATCTAAGACAAATTTGCCGTAGTCTTTTACATATGTTAGGTAGCGGGCATTAAAAATCGCCTCGAGGTGCGAAAATAGTTTGAGGATGATTTACGATTTTTATGAGTGAATCGGGCGTCGTGTGGAACGCGTCACCGTGCGTGAATCAATCAGTACGTAATCAAGATATTTCTTCCATCTCGTGAATAAACAGGCCATTGCGTGTCGTGCGAATCGATGGATGCGCAGCTCGCTAATGATCTCGTTTGTCCCGTCTGTTTGGCATTCGGTGAACGTACTACTTCACGTACGGAATTACGGCCTTCGCACGAACGTGTGCACTCGATCGGTATTCCATGCACGTCACATTAATTATCTTTGAGTTTCGTTCCGGTCTTCACGGTGGAAATAGCCTATGCTATGCTAATCGCCCACCCCAATTCCATCGAAATGCAGGCGCCTTAGCTTGCGACATTTCTTATTGTTTATTCTGCGTACATTGGATCGGCGAATGCACGATCATTTTCATCTTTTGTTTATATCAATATTCAGCTATTTCGACATATAGGCTGGTGCATAAATCACGTTGAGATTTACATGGACAATAACTTGGAAAATATTTTACTCAATTATTAAAATTGTTTATCGTATTTAATAGTTTATACAAATATTTCATTATTTTTGCAACGTCTTCTATATCAATTTTTGGGGATAATCGTTAAGTCTGCATAAAAAATGTATCATAAAAAAGGGATTCAATATGTCAATAATGATTTTGAGTAATGTTGGATACGTACCGGAAAGTAAAAGTTAAATCAGCGCAGAATTTTTATGCGTGTGACAGCGTCACATGAGCGGACAACGGCACATTGTTTTCAGTTAAGTTCGGAACTAAACCTACAATTGCCCTAATATTATCGAGGCAATTTCATTTGTAAACAATGACCATACAAAACGGTGAGAGGAGAACGTCGTCCTGTGTTACACTTTTTTCCACGCGATCTTCACGGTTTGTAAGCACGTACATCGAACTCTCTGTGAAGGCAAGTACCGAATGGAATCTTTCATCACTATTTTCAGCCTCGGTTTATTAGAAACTTTTGTTTTTGAAATTACAATTTTCATCGTACGAATGCTCAACACATTGCGGGGAAATATTAACAAACATTTCATGAGGACTTTTCAAACGATGATAGTAATAAAATGATATGAAGCGGGAGTATTTTGATAAAGCTGTTAAAACTATAATATACGAGCGGTGAGCGATACGTGATTAATGAAATTTAGTCGAAAATCATTGCTACGAATTCATCGTAGGTTTTTGAACAAGTCGATATGTGTATAATCGAGGACGTGTTAACTTAGTTATACGCTACAAATATAGCGTAAAACAAATAAATGGGCTAGCCTCGGAGTCACGTCATGCACGATTTCAATGCCATTGTCGAGGTGCTGGTTAATAAAACCTGACCTCGGTTCTGAAAACTGGTAGTTGCAAAGTAATTATGATATAATCTTTGGTCGTTTAGTTTGGCATAACAGGATTACTGGAAGAGTGTGTATATAATTTCGCAACGGAGTTGATTAAGCATAAATATTCTTAATTTCTGGAAATCCAGTTAAACGAAACATTCTCTGAAACTATCTTCGAGGCAATAACCGATATATGCGTACAAATAATATACAGCTAAATATATGAATAACGACCAACGATCACATTCAACAGCTGATTTAATGGTTAATGACACTTCAGTTTGCGACATTGCTGGTTTGTAAGTTTGGTATTTCAATCATTAACCCTTATTCGTATACATATATGAAGTCCAAAACAAGGAGTAGTACTCAAAAAAGTAATGTAATAGCGTGCAAACTATGATCGCACATGTATTAATAATAAATTTCAATATTTCAACAGGAAGAAACAAAACCATGTAATTCAGTTGTTGGTTCGTAGGTTTAACGTTTCAATCATCAACTGTGATTCATGAAGATGAATTCATTTAGATGAGGTCCAAAACAAGGAGCAGTACTCAAGTACTGTCACAAGTAGTGTTATCGTATACGAACTATGATCGCACATGTGTCAATAATAAATCTGAATCTTCCAACGCGAAGAAAGAAAACCGTAAAGTTCAGTTTCGTACATCATCGTGTGCAGAAAGGCAGGCAAGGAAGTACGCAGTATATTTCCCAGAAGAGTTGCAACATGTAACAACGGTCGTCAATAATCATGCCCGTATAGGGCAACTCTTTGGGGGAACGATTGGCGTTATTCGTACGAAAAATAGCGAAAAATATGAATACAAATGTCCTACCGTTAAGAGACTCAGGCAGGTCAGCGTGCGTAGAAACATACTCGCACCGATGCCCCTCAGGGTACGGCGCCACCCTCCGTAGAACCTTGGAATCGTTTCCTCGATTCTGTTAAAACCTTCGATTCACCAACGAACACTCTACTTTCCTCGAAAACCCAAACGTCCTGTTCGATGTTACTACCATGCATCGGAGCTTCGAGGCAGCACGTTTCGTCGAGGCTACACAATCAATTTAATTCAAAAAATTTACTTCTCTCGATCGAGACGCCGGACTTTGGAGGATATTCACAGAAAAGAGAGAAAAGGGAAATTAAAAAGCATAAAGCACCAGATCGAACTTTGTACGAGTACTTTAAGAAGCAATAGCTTCATCGATAGTTCAGTAAGTCCAAGAAATGTCGAGAAAATGAATACAGAGATCATTAGTGTGAGAACACATCTATAATAAATGCGTATAAACACGAGGTGGAGTTGGCAAAAGAAATACAGTAATCGAGTTACCGGCACGGATAAGAAGATAACTTGAATTAGAACAGTGTGATTCTTTGATTCTGAGATCTCATGGTTTGGAAAACCGATCTGCAAGGCGGAAGCATGCACCTTTGATGCAAACGAAAGCGAAGAAAGACGCTGATGGAAAGGGACGACGAGGAGGAGCACGTAAATTTCGTCGAAGCGAGTCGCGAGGAGGCGATACCGTGACTGAGAACCGGCGGATTTTCAGAGCTATCGCCGACCATGCCGCGGATCTCCGCTCCTTCCTCCTCGACCATCCCCCTCCGCAGGGAGACCGTTTTTCCCGAGGACCGAGACCGCGCCCGCCCACTGACACGAGCGGTTACTCTATATTCGAGATGCCTTCGAGGCAACTTACTAGCCACCTTGGCAGTTGCACGATCGCTAATCGTCTCGAACAATATGGCGTGCATCTCAAGAATCAGCTCCAGGTTTCTCCGGGAAAAACAAAGTCGTCAAAAGACATCCGCTTTGATTTTGAAAGGATAACGATAATCTCTGTTTGGAGAGTGACGGTTAAAGCTATTCATCATGTTGGACAATGAATAACGCGTATTTTTCGATTCTTCGAGTATGCTCGAGTATTATATATGTATGTGTGTATATATATATAACTAAGTTTTGTTGGTCTCTGATCATATAAGAATAAATAAATGATGAAAATGATCGTTTATTTATTACGTTTTATCCACCATACTGAGAACCTTTTCAAATAGAAACAATCTAAAAGTACAAAGAGTATAAAGCTAATCATAAGAAAACAAAATATAGTCATGTAATAAGTAGTGTAACTTATTTTTAAGTACTTCACACGGAGAAACAAAGTAATAACGTGTGTCGAATAAAGACTAGAATTGTTCTTTTAGATTGTTTATATTTTAAAAGGTCCTCGGTAGGATGGACTAAACGTAATAAATAAAGGATCATTTTCGTCGTTTATTTGTTCTTGCTCAATTGAAGACCAACAAAATTCTTAGTTATACGTACTTTAGAATTTAAGAGATTCTTTTGGTATATATTTTATTATGTGCGTTTGTGGAAGATTATATCACAATAAAGTTATTATAAAATATGTCGAAAATAAGAGATTTCATCTCATAAATATTTTATCGTATAATTATCGATTCAGGATCGCTGATGTTTTGTTTTTGGTGTGGCTTAGAACATTCTCTATGGAAAATATTTCCGAGTAAATAATGTATAATCTTCGAGAAGCTAAGCTTCCACGATCGAGATTACTACACTGATACGTAAACAGTCTCGCGTGCTTAGATAATGATACGTAATAAGGTATTACGAATATGGCAGCACTCTTCCGACGATTGTTACGAATCATTCGGAGAAAATATTTGAAAACGTACCAAGAATGTGACTAGAGGATTTGCTAGCTCAGTTAACAGACCATCGATATCCGTGACTCATGCAGGAAATTATTATTCTGTCGATCGACGATCATTAAGAATGACTGAGTGTAATCCTCCTCCCTCTTGCAATGTGCACGCGTATTCAATGTCACGCAAGAAATTAGAAGTAGAGGAAAAAGAGTGTCATCGATAATCAAGCATGCAATTCTCGTTACACGCTGCCAGTATGCGACGTGCAGATGATCATCTACGTTGCGATACGCTTATTCCTCTTGGCAAAAGTCCTGATCGGATATACCCTGATACTATCGTGCTTCGACGTGTCTGTCCTCCAGGGTGACGATTAAACGAAATCAAGGTCGGTCGAGTGCGAGGCGTCACCTCACAAATTGATGCAAAACAACCTTATTATAACTTTTCATTAAAGGAATATATTTGTCATTCAGGATGTAGCGACAAGGATGAACATATTTCTCTCGATTTAAATAACTTCAGTTTTGACCTTTTCAAACATCATCTTCTCGTGCAAATGTCTTCTATATGGTTCAAAGACCGACAAGGTGTGAAGATAAGCAGCACAATAGCAAGTCATCGTTTTGTATTTTGTATTAACACGCTTATAGCTTTTGTGCCGGTGCATCGAGGAAAGCTACTTGCCGGGCTTCATTATGTAAATTTGAAATTGCTTTCAGAATTTCGATTTCCCTTTTTGTCGATTCGAGATCCGGCTTTATTAGTATTCAGAAGCAATCGACCTCCTTAGGAGAAGGGAGGGGGAGGCGCATCTCCCTTTTCTCCACTTGGAGGGTCGTCGAGATTTGGGTTCTCCTACACGCCGGAGGGTCGTTACTTCCTACTTTTGAAAACGTCGACGCGTTTCCGAGAAACAGAGACTGACGCAGACCAAAAGCTCGCTTTCGCGATTCCGGACGCGTGGGAGTGTACTCGATTCCATCGAGAGTCCATTCTTGGCGCCGAACAAAGGTCGACCGTTGGTGTTGTTCGAAAAGAGAAGTATTACGACTTTCGCATGCGTCTCTTATTATCCCGCTAAACTCCAGGCCGGAGGTTCTTTCATCGAACAATTATGCGAATTGTCGTCATACCGTTACAAACGTATTGCGACTCTATAGACGTAAGAGAAACCATGTAACGAGATGTTTAGAAACTGTAATTTGATTATAGTTTGTAACCATATATCGCTTTTTCTATACTTCACAAATATAGCTTGTACGTTCTACGTTTGTATAGTAAATATCTAATCACATTATTAATCTTTAATAAAAACCAGACATACCCGAATTGATAATTAATAATGACGAACTACAACATTTAGAAAGATCTTTTATCTTTATCCACCAGGTAAGTGTTCCTTTCGATCAATACTGTCGTCATTCGGAAACCTTAGTACGCACATTTGTATCCATAAATTTGTGAATATTTTTAATCGATAACAGAGGCGTCGATAATCGCCCTGCTCCGATTTCTTTGTGGCTTCTTTTTGCCATACGTCTCCTTACGGTATTCGGATTCGTCACAGAGTTTCACCGAAAGATAATTAACAAACGACCGTCGCTGTTGGCGAGGTAAGAGCCGGTGGGCGGTAGGATCAATTATCTCCTGGCGAAAATTAATCACCGCCCGAATGGTAATTCCGAAGAAGACGGAGATGGGCTCCTTTCCTCCCTGAGCTGCGCGTTGATCTGTCGGTCCAACGAACGCGCCTCGTATTTTCTCTTTCGTTTGCCGCGCTTACGGCGTGGCGCTTTCACTTTTACGAGCGGAGAACAAATCAGCCACCGGATGGATAGATGGTACCATTATGATATCTTTTGCACGTGTGTTCGCGCGACACAGTTAGTCCTCGTGCCAGTGAGGCTTAATAAATTTTGAACATAGCGTGCATCCCTAAAAGCCAGCGAATATTTGTTATTTCGATTTTTGGCATCAATCGCTAATGTCATCTAGTCCAAGATTACGTTTATATAAACTCTAAATTATTAACATAGTACTGTATGTATCATGTAAAAAAATAGAAATAATGGCCGATAATTGTTTTCCAAATTTCGATTAATGATGATGATTAAGGAATGATAAGATTTGCTAATAAAATTCACCAGTTATTAATCTAGTGAAATATTTGAATACATTAATATACATGGAATGATATTCTAACACGGTTAGTCCGCTAACTTATTTTGATACCTGAACGCATATTGCACGAAAAAATTCAACTGTTTGCTCAGTTAAGTCACATCGTTTTAGTATGTTCGCTACTAGCGTCACGCATGTGCGATAGTACCAAATATTTATTTTTAGCCGCAGTATAAACAAATTAAGTCTATCCTGAATTTGGTAAATATATTTAAAAACGGTTTTAATTCCTTTGATTAATTTACTTAATTCAAATTAATATTATCCTAATCAAAAACTTCACCGTATTTTGCAAAAATTCGATAAATACGTAATGATTCGTGGTTCGCATCTATAATATTTTCTGCGGCACGGTAGCAAACGTGTTGAGATGAGTTTCAACGAGGATGGATGTTATTAAAAATCTCATCTGGCAGGTAGGAAGTCTACACATTAGTTCACAATCAAGGATATAACTGATTGTATAAATCTTGCTACGGCGGAAAGATGTTTTACGAGAATCGAGACGTCCGTTGCTGACGTGCATTCGACAAATCAACTATTATGCACAATGTAACCATTATGTATTCATACATTATTCGCGTAGCTTTGTGAGTTTATACGAAATATGTTCTATAATTAACTATAGACTGACGTTGACTCGTGCTTTATATACTTAAATTTGAATTCCCCTTTACGAATATTTTTTTGTTATCTAGTAATGTCTTTTAATCCCTGTTATCCAATGGTTGCAATCAGCTAATTTTCCTAATAATTATATGACACCACCATGTTATGATTATTTGCAAATTTGATAATATGGTAATAGCGGTATTACTCCCTCGTCACTATTACAGAACGCAGAATTCTTGAATTATATAAGCTTAACGAGCGCTATTGGCGAAGCGTGACACGATATTAATTACCGTATCAGCAAACGTATCTCGTTAATTTAAGCAATGATCATCAAGTAATAATCGTAAAACTCAATGTAAAAAAAAAATGGAAAGGCCGAAAGAATGGAAAAACCACTTTTTTACATCGCCGGAAATGTATTTTCCGCGAACGCTTTTTACGCCCAGGATCGATTATGATAAAGAAAATTCACACGCGTAAAACAGAGAACTAAGTACGTGTAAGGAAATTGATAGAATCAACGAGCCGTAATACTGGCATTCATGATGGTGCCTGACATTGCGAGTGTCCGCCACAAACACCGCCTGCAATACTGTGACAATTATCCGCGCTTCCTGGTTTTGTTCTTCATCTTCCTGTTTGTTTTTCTCCCTTTCAACAATGACAACTAGGATCATTCGGTATAGTAGAATGTATGGTACAACAAGGATTCTAAAAACGCGAAGCGTTATGGTGCACATTATTAGAATTGAAATTTAGAAGAGCAACAACTGGTGTCGACTCTCCTTACCACCTTGTATCTTTTTTATTCGTTGCATTGCTCCTCTTAGAATTCATATTTTTATTGCAAAGTGGTTTTTTTTCGTCTCTGCTTTATTGTCTCCGAAATGAATCTGTTGAGTGTAATCCTGTATCGTTAAATTCGAAGAAGTAATACTCGTCCTCGGATCGATGTTTTGATCTTTCAATTTATTTACGTGATTCATCCTTTGTACTTTTGTGGAATTAAACGCAATTTGACAAACGTTGAAGGGCGTCACAATAGAAGGATGTTTTGCAACGCGTAGGAAATGTCGTCCCGCTTACTGATGGTGGCTTTAACAAAGTAATTAAATGTCAGAAGGTTGAAGAATGAGGCAATAGATTATATTGAATGATAGTTTAGGATTATACTTTTGTAAAACATAAGAAATTTTTATGCCCTTTCCGTATCAATGTTCCCCAAAAAAAACAGTTTCTCACTAATTAGTCTTATAGTCGGTAAACGAATGATCGACATGTTAGATTATATTTCCTTGCATTTTAATTATAAACGTCTCTTTAATAAACAGTATTTAACGAATTATTTGTATAATTGATCAATCAGTGCCCTATGCTAAAGTGCTACTTTCTTATTTCTGAATAATCCATTTTTCCGGGTCGTCAGTTTTTTTTTAGCAATGACTCGCAATTAGTATACAAGTAATATATATCATATTAATTAAAATAAAGTCTATCTAACAGCTTAGTTAGTCTTGCACTCCACGATTTACAAAGTACAAAACGCAACAAATTACACTACAAATCTTGAAGTGTAAACAAATTATTCCAACTATGTGACAGCTGATACTCTATTCGAATTAGTAGCTCTGACGTATAGGTACATGCAACATCACGTGTACTCCGCTCGCTCATCAAATAAAACAATACGTACAGCTGTGTCGCAAGCTTACAACCATATGACGTGAAGACTTAACCCTTCTACAACCCACGGTAACTTGAAAATAACATTTTATTTACCTGCACTGACTAAATCAGTTGCCGTTTTTTTTGAGATTCCTAGATTATTGTAAATCAAAAAACTATTCATTGGCCGCTAATGCATTTGCAACATTAGCGTATATATATGCTAAATTTTTCTATGCACTATCACCGGAGTGTGTATATAGTATATAATTAGCCAAAAAATAGAAGTAGATGATGATGCTGGAGATGCAAGTAGTAAATCTGATTATAGCGAAGAAGAAATTAGTCCACCGGAACGTAGAATTATTGAAATAAGATCCGATAGTGATGATGCTGATAATAATCAAAATGAGAGTGACAATGAATTCGTGTAAGAAAAAGAAATGGGTTACCTAAAGTACATCAATTTCCAAATTTTGGCGGCATAAACAAAGATATTTCGAAGTTCACCAGATATAATGTCTTTGAATAAATTTTAAGTGCTGACATTCTCCCAGACATTGTAACGGAAACAAATAGGTGCGGTAATAATGATCGTAGTTTCAAAGAGATCAATTTAGACGAAATAAAAGTAATTTCTGTACTTAAATATAATCAAAAAAATGTGGTGACAAAGACCTTTTTTTCATATTGACTTATGATGCAAAAAATGGGTCAAACAAGCATTGTTTACATTTAGTTCTAATCTGTCTCGCTGACACAAGACTACGCCAAAACAATAATTAAAGTCAAAACCAAGCTGTCAAAATCTAAAAAAAAAGTTGATTTCGAAAAGTTTTGATAGTGGTTCGAATCCCAGTCTAGCTACCATAGTGTTCGATTTTTTTCCACAATTTTTTCCCTTATATGAGCGATTCATCACCTTTATTCCAATAAATTTCTTAATACTAACTTAAATTTTTAATTATCATTATTTCATTAATTCTCTTAATTCTTAAGCCACGCAACTAGTGGACGCATTTACTGCGTACAATGAGATTGGAAGTGTGGAAGAGTGTACGAACGGAAGGCCGCGTATATGTATTATTATAATTAAAGTCGCTTACCAGGATCATCGAGAGTAGACGCATTTCGAGGTGCAGGGAAGAATCGAAAGTACAGATGATTTTCGTCCCGGACCTCGAAGATCTTCTGGCTCTCGATCTTGCCGCTATTAATCGTACGTAATCACTGATGGAGTCTCCGCTAGTCCGAAGCCGGATCACGCTTAACGGCCTACGTAAACCAGGCAGGGCCCCGTAGTTGGCAGGACAAGCCACCGGACCCACGCCTTCGCGATTTTCTTTTGCAGATCGTGCTCAAGACGAAGGTAACGCATAAACGGTGAATTTATGACAACAGCTGGGGCCGATTATTGATCGTCCACCGTTTGGCTTAAGTACGATGTAAAACACAGCTAATCTGGTACCTCAATTATGTTTGAAATGTTATTACATGAATTTAAAGATGAAGACTGTACCAATAAAGGTATACATTATGATACTGTAACTGTGATCGACCGAATAATAGTCAGAGTAAGGTCTTGGTAATTTACATGTATAGTAGGCACTGTTATGTTATTTTCTGTAGTTACCCTGGAGGCTCTTATATGGTTACCAAGTTGTTCAATAAGTTCGCGGAGCGCCGTGTATTCGTCAAGGGCAGAACTAAAATTTTGACGTCATTTTAATATTTCACATTTTATAAGAAACTCAGCCGAAATTTAAATATTTTGTTGTAATGTTTTAAACGAAGCTTTGGGTTTTGGTACAGCAGTGTGTATAGTGGATGCCGCATTCGTTAATAATGCAACAAAAACACAACATTCGGAGTGTTTTTTAACGTTTAGACTCTTTTCAATTTAAAATCTTTAAGTTTTAGTTTAACTTTTTAGTTTAAACGCTTTAGTTTAAAACCTCAGTTTAAAGTCTTAAAGTTTAATTTTAAACTTTAGTTGAAAGTGTAATTTTTAAAGTTATTTTATAACTGTAAATTCATTTTTTGATTTCTGTTCCGCGAACTTATTGAACAACCTAGTATATCATTAAAATGTGTAATTGTTTAGTATTTTACCCAAATTTACACGTTTCATAATAGATACGTACAAAATGTATGAAAATTCCAGCAAAATTAAAATTTGTCATCTTTGTAAGCCTCTTGTATTATATTTATCCCGGTTTCGTCAAGAGGACGATTTCGCATCGAAGATGCAAGGACAACTATGTTTCCACGCATTAGGTAAATGAGTCTTGACCTTGGACAATGTCGATATAATATTCAAGGGTAAATCAATGGCATTCTTTGATTCTGAGTTAACCCGCCTAAACGTGGTTTGCGAGATTCCACGCATTCTGAAAACATATGATGCATCACAACAATTAATAAACATAGCTATCTCATGCAACGATCATAGCGTAACACCAAGTGACATTCTAAGGCCGCAAAGAGACCACGATACTCTCTTACCTATAAAGCTATTAATATTCTTATCCTACAACTCACTATGCATTACCTATTACTGTATTACTATGCTAATTTATTATTATAGATTTCATTCCAATACATGGATTTAAAGAAGAGAGTTTTATTTTATGCCACGAAATATTTTTCTCAGACTGTAAATCATATTTGTACAAAATACTCTTTGTTTTAGAATCATTTCATATAGTACCCAATCTAGACTCTAGTATCTATAGTTTACTGTTTTATTGTCATCTAAACTGAGTTTAAATTTTTGATGAAAAAATGGTTGGTTATTGTGTGTGTAGATAAATCGCATTTGTAAGGATAGAGATTAAGTAAACCATGCCCATCTCTTAATATGTCTAGAACTAAGATCATCCGATACGTACTACGGAAATGAATGGGAATCGTCGAAGCTAAAAAATATTATTGATGGAAAACCTCTTACTTACCTTACCTGTTTGTCTTTCAAAGAATTAGATTTTGTCCGGATTCTTTGCATATTGAGATTCGTTTTAAACCGAGGTATGGCAAAGCGGAAGCCGTTGCAAAATTTCATTCGAGTTTCGACATCGCGGGTCACTGATCCTGAGTCAACGGCCTCGGTCAGGGAACGTATGAGGGCATCTCTTAGAATAAAGAACGCCTGCACGCCTACGGAGCTTTATCTGGTGTAGTTCCGTATACTTTCCGTAACGGTTCTGATTTTTAATATGGGGCAATTACGTCATGCCGCGCGAATGTTTGTCGCAATATTCTAAGGTAGACCGTACTGAACTCTAGATTCATCCATGGCGTGGGCTGGGTCGATGTCAAAGGCATATCAGTCGGCAAGGTTTCTCAAAATTATCGTCCATCGCCTACTTTATCCTCTTTTTCCTCTTATTTCGATAATCGAGGTCTGATGCGCATAAGCGATCTTCCTACAGTCGGTATGTCACCTCGATTCCGCGAGAATACGTCTCAATGCTGCTTGGAAGGGGATTTTCAAGGAATCCGTATCATGCCTCATCCTTACCGTGTGAACGCCATGGACATGATGTAAAACGATTATTCGCGCTATATAGTTCTAAAGACTTTGATTTTCAGGCATTGTAAATGAACAGGGAGAAGGAAAATCAAGGAATATTTTTTCATAGAGAAATTGGCCAATTTCAAATGGCACGCATTCAGAATTAAAAAATCGTTTGATTAGGGTGAAGAGCCTCTTTAAATCAATATGTATTTGAAAGCAATGTTTCGAATGTCTCAGCGTGTTTCTCTTCAAGCTGAGGGGAAAGAAACACAAAATGATGACGGATGGAGCAATACTAAAATCTAGATCAGATGTAATAATCGAAATGTGTGTGTAACTTACCTTAGAAATAACAGTGAAGCATAAAGTGATATAAATTCACTAAACGTTATAATTGTGAGGTATATATATATAATATGTACAATCTGCTATCGGTCTTACGGGGAGAATGGAGGAGTTATTAAACGAGACAGGAACGTGCACATTAAATCTTAAATTATAGACTCCAAACAAATATTTGTTTTAGGTAAAACTTAAGAACGTTAGAAGTGTAACAAATTACTTACATTGGTGTGGCACGTTGTAGGAAATGTTAACAAGAACAAAGGTAAACAACCGGATACAGACGTACTAACTTAAAAAAGATATACAGTATACAACTATTTACAAAAAATAGAACCAAGGTGCCAGTTTTTCTTTGTCCCCGTAAAATCGCGGAATGTATTTATTCGATAACACCACTGAGTAAAGATCCTTCTTTGAAATCCATGTCTTTTATAAATTATGCTTTTAGAAATAATGTATTATCGTGTGACTTTTATTTTGAAGATACTTTTTGTAATAGATGTATTGAATGTAGATAATAGATGAATTGAATTTGTGAGACTCTCTGCAACTTTCTTGCACAGTTCTTGAAATACGTGGGAACATTGTTATCGTATAATGGAGTTTATGAAGTAACGGTTAGAGCAAGTTTTTTTTTATATCGTAATGTTCTCACCTAAATTTCAGTCAACTGGTTTAGTTACGTTATTTAAACAACCTCGTTAAAGCAGTAATCAGCATAAAATAATCTGTTACGAGAAACACGTTCGTCTTATAAAACCGTAACTCTTTATTCGCGCGTACATAATTCTCGCATAGAGAAAACGTTTCTACAATTTTTGTTTTGGACATCGCATTATGCAACATTCACATATGTATCGGTGCATCTTAATTTACTGCTGATGTAAATAGGGAACAAAAAATAAACCTCCGCTGTTCAACTTTTTTAATGTTTCCACACGGTGCCGAAATTGGTGCTCAAGCCTGCGTGATACGTGTTTGCAAGTCCTGGATATTTCCGTACATATGAAAAAAAAACTTGTTATTCTTTGTTCTCTCATCGATCGAGGTGGCGTAATACAAATACTAGATTCAATGATCGACTGCATAACTCTGCCGGGAGAGAAGTATTAAGTTATTCAATAAGTTCGCAGAACGGAAATTAAAAAACAAATTTATAGTTCTAACAATTATTTTAATAGTTAAAAACATCGAACTAAAAAGACTTTAAGAGTTAAAAACATTTCAAATGTTGTTAACAAAGTCGTATTCAAATGTGCTTTTGTTGCATTGCTAGCGAATGCGCCACCGATTGCGCACACAGCTTTTTGAAACCCCAAAGCTTTGTTTAAAATATTGCAAAAAAATATTGAAATTTTGGTTGAGTTTCTTATGAAACGTAAAATATTAAATCTGTTCACGAATAGACGGCGCTCCGCGAACTTATTGAACTACCCCGTATTTGGTTGAACCGTTACCAAACGGAAGGGCACTGCCTGGTAGGTGATGACTACAAAACAAGATATTTTTTTTTTTTATTATAATGTGAGCATAACATCGGGGAACGGTGGTGGTGCTCTTATTAGCATAGAGGTAGGTCTCGTTGGCGGCGATTACGCCATCGCTACTCCAAGCATCGTACAATTCAATGCCGGACCCTGCGTTGCCTTCACTTTGGCCTTGCTCGCTTTTCACGTTTGCCTAGACTACCGTGCCACTTTGCTAAGAAGATGATAGACTTGCTATCACGTCTGCGTGACTTCTTAGGCTAGAACTACCGGTGTTGAATATATACCTAGTTTTATCACACCCGCCAAATTGACGGATTTTTGATCGTGGCCTTCATCGTAACTTTTGGCTTAGTTTATGTAAATGAAAGGATATCACTTAACAAGAACAACATTTGATAGAATGTTTCATTAATTATTTATTAAAGAAAAAACAAATAAAAACTGTTTTTATCTGCTTGTATAATGTAGCACATTTGATACGTATGAAATAATTATTAGGCATATATTTTACAAATACATGTTGTTTTAGATGGACATTTACTACGAAGATATTTTTTGCATTCATTATAGGTATAAATCGCTCTGTGTTTGTTGCACGATCAAATTTGCGTTCACGATGATTCCTTTTTTAGTTTTCTGGAGTATAATAAATTGCTTTCGGTTATTTTTGTTGAAAAGAGGCTTCTGCTCGGCAGTAACTATATTTACTGGAGAGTTCTTCGAACAATTGAGTAAAAAAATTGTCTTATGAACATTGTACTTCATTCGATATAGCTTTAAATGAAAAATGTACCTCAAATTTTTTTCCAGAAATGTCTGAAGACGATTTATAAATAGATGTAAATAAGTATTTATGGCCATCATCCCATAAATGGTACGTAATTTACAATAAATTTTCAAATTGCTAAAGCCGTCATTTTGGAGGGTATATAAAGCTTCATATAAATAGGTATAGGTTATACCGATTGTGGAAGTTAAAATGATTGAGTGAAAATTGAATAGGAATATATAGCTGTTGTTATATTTCATTAAAAGTCGTCATAAAATTCTAGAACAATGCACAGATTATATCAATACTTTTTAAGCGACAAAATAACGATCTTGGTAGCTCTAGTATTAAATCACCGATAATTCTGTCATTTTTTTAACGACAAAACGTCCTTTTCGCCCGGTTTGCTTTTCCGTCTATGTACAACGATTTTTCTCCGTAGGATGGAAAATAAAAGATATTGATTGGTTTTATCGGTAACCAATAGCACGTTAAAAATATAATCTAAGAAATAATATTGAGTACATAGCATAATTTGATTTCTAAAATGTAATAACGTGTAACCGTAATGGTTTTTATGTGCGCTATCAGAAGATGGATGATACGCATATGTATGAATTCTGGAACTTCTCTTCTGGCTTTAGCTATGTCTTTTTATAGTATGATTAATCATGCGTATCGTATTGTTAGTGGATAAGTAGCTTTAGAAACCTTGTGTGAATAAGTGGCAATATGAAAGAATCCAAGGATACTAACGGGAACAGATGTTTCTAGGTAATGATAATTTGCAATTAGTACGTTCAGGAAATTCTTTTCTTTTAGTACATTATACAATGTAGAGTCCTGATAAAGCCACAAAACAGGTATACTTTCTTCGAAACGATGATGAGTTTTGGGAACACATAGTACGCACTTACGATCTTAGGTATTAGAAAGTGAGAGGTCCTGAATTATAATTTGGTAAAAACAATTTTATTCAGCTTTTTTCGTTGCTTGAAAATTAAAAACGAATGATCAAAAACGTGTCATTTTGAATCTCCTTGTTTCACTTTAATGTGTAACTAATGATAATTTTTTGTACGGTATTAAGAATCTTGATTCCAATTCAAAAGCATAAAACAGTGCATTGTTTCTAACGTTGTGCCATACACCGTTTTTAAGTATATTCTCGATTAACGCAAAGTTATCCTTGGAAGCACCGATACGTATCTCCGTCTCTTTGCGTACATTTTGATCCGATTCATCCCGCATAATCAGTCTGAACCATGTGTAAATCCAAGCCAACAAGCACCTGAAAAAGTCGTAATACTTTCTTCAAAATGACGATGAGTTTCGAGAACACGTGATACGCACTTACGATCTTTGGTATTAGAAAGTGAGAGGACCTGGATTATAATCTGGTAAAAACAAATTTCAAAATTATTGACGAAATATTGGAAGAGTTACTTGAATACTTTTATATTGATACAAAGCTCCGCATAATTGGCACGTATGTAGTTAAGTATTGAATAAATCTTTGTACTAGGTACAGATTTAAATTAGTTCTTCAAATTAGCCCCATAAGTTCAAAAATTCGGTGCATTCATTTTGGGTTAAAAAAATATATTACACTGATAATCATTCATAGAAAAAATGGAAATATATGAAAAATCATATTCTTAAATTATGCAATTATTAGGAATTACACTTACATTGCGATTCTATAATATGCGCAATGAAAAAGTAACATATTTCATAACATTATTAATTTTCAATTATGATTGATTATGAAATCAATTTCGAATATATTCTAGTGTACATATGTGATACTTTTCTGCTATCTCGTATTGCTTCCGTTCACCGACGGCCCCCTTTCGGAGAAAGTGTTAATTTCTACCATCACGTGTTACATACTATGATAGGAAAAATTTAGTGACTAACACAATTTTGTATAGCATATATATAGTATATATATAAATAAATAAATAAATATATATATATATATATATATATATACATAAATAGTGTTATTTTATTTACATAAAATAACAGACTGTAAAGATCGTTGAACTCGTATACGCACGAGACAAGATGCGGAACACTGTATTTTTGCATACCTTTTACAAAAGGTACTATTTACAAGATTGATTATATTTTACAAAAAAAAATTTAACGTGCCAAGTGATTACGGTTTCCGTGTAATTATCAAAAAATGCAAAGCCTGTGAAACACAATAAAAATTTAAATAATGGTATGTAATATTATAACTCTTTAGAAATATCTATAGTGCATACATGTGGCATTCAGCTTATTACAAGTTTGCTGCATAGAATATGGTTTCTATATAAACATTATATACGTATATTTCTGCATGTTGCATAGAAAATATGAGAATAATAATTATTGTTCGCTTCATCTTCGACTGAAAAACCAAAACATTAAAAAAAAATCTAATAAACGGCGATGATTCGGTGCAATTTCGCATTTTCATTGCGGACATTGATCCGCAATCTGTTGGGCGGCTTCTTTCACAAGTTCTTCCTTGTCTTATCTAAGATTTATATGAAGTGGAGAAATTTATAGCTGCGATTCCTGAATTCCTCAGCCGTGTAAAGATTGCGTGTGGATACAAATATTCATTCCATACAGCATTTTCTTCAATGCGGTAAAAGCAAGTGAGATTAAAAATAAATTAAAATATCATTAATGATACTTGACATTACAGTCCTTTCGCGTAATACTTATTCTTCGTTACGAAGGAATGCCAAAATAATTATGTGAAAAACTTGATATTGCCAAAAATATTTTTGTTACCGTACGAGAAAACTCCGATCAAATGACGCTGACATGTGATTACATGTTTATTTTTTTAATATTGTGCGAAATGTTTGTCAAATTTTACAGAACCAGAATTCATTTAAAACGCTTATTAACTCCCCATTGTTGGTTTTTACAATTTTATTTTCCACGTTGGCCGCTACGGTTGTTTAAATTAAGGCCTGTTTACGGTGTATGTTTAATAAACAATAAAATTAGAATATATTTTGTAGAGGTGCATATGATGAATAAACTGAATGTACGTAAATTATGAATTAAGTCTCTTCTATGTTGCAAATACTTTTATATCCTAATTGTCAACAAAAAATGCTTCAAACATATGCATTCTAGAGATCCTGTTGAATGTCTAATACGAAATGAATGTTTTTACCTTTTAATTAGTATAATAGCTCTCTAGCAAAGAGAATATGTCTTAGCCAGTTTAGATCGTGCATAAGACCTGGGAAAATCCTACGAGAATTCCTCGTTCCAGTTGTTTAAGTTAGCGTAAGTTGGCGACTACAATATCGATGCATTACGGCTAATCGAACAGCGGTTGTATTTGTTATGGTTTTCAATATTGAAGAAATACAATGTGACTTATCTTTCGTTAATAAAACCAAAATCCTCCATTAATTTTACTTTTTGCAGATATCTTAAATTGCTACCATTGATAATCGAGGCGATTATATTCATATCGCATTCCAATAGTTAAATAGGCATAAGATTTTTTTAAAATTGAATCCGCCGGACCGTGCTTTGATCGATACAAGTATGTGCTACTGAAGCAACGTTTATGATTGTAGGTGCAGGCTCCCATTCCCTCAATTTAGAAAGAGCGAAAGTGTCAGCAAAAAAAGAACCAGATAATTCACTTTGAAGTAACACTTCAGTCGTCCTCGATTTTGTGTAGATAAGAGCCCAGATAGCTCACGTTGTTCACGAGAATGTGAATGGTAGGTTAAGTTTATAACAAATATGTAGTACAATGTCCCACACTTTTCAGACTAAGCAAAATGTTAATTATTCCTCGTTCAAACTAAAATAATACACATGCGAGGACTTTCCAAACATGTTAAGTTAAAAAGTAAAGAAAATAGATAGTTACTGTTTCTCCAAGCAGATACTAGAGAAGTGTGGTTCGCGGCTGTATTAAATAAATTTTACAAATCCTAACAATTTTGTACTTTTTCATCAGAACTAGGCTGTCTTCTGATTTTACTTTAATTTTGAGGTGCAGAATAGAGATGCCCATTTTTTTTATAGTCGACCAGTAATCAGTTCTTTATTCCGTAAGAGCAGTATATTCATACTGAGTAAGGATATGTTTGGCCTATTACTGTGGGATAATTTGTTTTCAAGTCTTCGTCCGCTAGATTTTCTTTTTCAAAATCTTAGTACGCCGAAATCACTTATATCTGTATAGAAAAAGATGATAAATGTAAAAAAAATTAACACTTTTTACGATAATAGCAGAATGTTTGCATTTTTAATACAGCCCCAAAACTCGTCGATTCATCACTTTTCACCATTTTTACGATAATATTGTGCATGTCTGGAAAATTGTTATCTTACAGAAAGTGAACTTCTTAGAAAGAAAAATTCCATATAGCAGTAAATTCACACAACTTGACATTGGAAAAAAGGAGAACACTGTCACTCCTACAAATTATGAACTAATTTTATTGCACGGAACTGTAAGAGCAAATGATTTGTTTCATTGTTCTAAATTATTATTTTACTTCTGTCCAAAGTATAAAATCAACATTTGATATGCCGTCTCCTTCCTGAGCGACTTGACAAGATTCGGTGGAAATTTCAAACTACAATATAAACAATAAAGTAATAATACTACTAATTCAAGCAGTGGAGTAATCGCTCGTTTTGTGCAATAAGGTTAAAAGAACGTTTCATAGATGAACCGGCACAGATATTTTACCTTTTTGCAAATAGTTTTATCAGTTAAATTCAGTACGCCGTGAATCTCACTGTATAGTTCCGATATTCGAATATTATTCAATCAGTTGCATCACCGAAAGCAAATAACTGCATTATATTCCTCTATGTTTCCTTAATCTGCAATTTATTGTAACTACAATTTGAGATTAATTATAAATCCTGCTATTAACAGGTACTCCCTCCCCTTATAGAATCCCCCGTATAGGTCCGACAGAACTCAATACACATTACTTCTTTTCTATTTTATATTTATAAATTTTGCTTTCCCGTTAGTTGTAAGATATATTGCACGTACATTTTGCTTTATAATTATCTTTATACATAGTATTTCTCCACCCTTTTGACGTTGTATTTTCTTTTTTCCTCAGCTTCATAAGGAAAGCGCTGAAGCGTTCGAAACATCGCTTTTTAAACTAATATTTATTTAAAAAAGGCTCTTCACCCGAATGAAACGGTCTTTCAACCTTAGTACTAATTTATATCCTCCTACAATTACGATTTGATTCTTATGGACGTTATACAAAAATTCGCCTCCCTTCCCCTCAGTTAAATATGTATTCTTTCGCATCCTTTTCCTTGCATCTCATCCATATGTGCTCCCATGTTTCTTTTACTTCTCTTCCACGTCTAGTGCGCTCCTTTTTTTTATCCTTTTTATTTTTCTTCTCATATTTCATTCCCTATTCTAAATCGTATTATTCCCTTCAATTCGTTCTCTTCTCACTTTTTTCTTGGATACCCTGGTAGCTACTCTCACTTCCTTAAACTATCCATAATATTTTGATTTTTCAATTTTTATCCGTCCTCTCTCCCTTTTCTCTTTCTTCATTTCTTTTTTATCATTCCTTCGAGTCCATTCCCGCTTTTTCATTTTTATCTTTTCCATCCCCTGACGTTCTACTTCATCATACTCTTTCTTTTCTTCTTCCAGTAACACCCCGCTCGATTCTTTTCTGCCTTATTCTACATTTACTTCCAACATAGTTTTGTTATCCTACTCCCTTCTCCTTTTTCCATATGTATTCCATATTTAATTGACCTTATTTCCGCCCTTAGTTTCAATTTCCCTCGTTGTAGTTTATCGCTTTACATAAAGTAAGTAATGTCTTCCTCAGCTAAGAAAACTCCCAATGAAAACTCCCGAATTTTCAGGAAATTCAGGCGACGCTTTCTTCCAGAACAAAGGATGCTGCAGACAAAGGAGACAGGTTAAACACGAGGCGAGATAAACCAAACATTTAAAAACTAGTCTCATAAGTATTGTCATTAATTACTTCAATTTCATTTTTTCTAACTGAAATGCTTTTTAACATATTAATGAAATTTAGCCGATCAAAATGAAACCAAAAACGATATAATAACGACCATATTTATACATTTGATGTGCACTGAGCAATTAATTTTATATAAAAATAAAGAAACTTTAAATGAGATCTTCTAATATGGCCGTAATTACATCGACTTTGGTCTCACTTTAACACGTGACTGCCGCGTGCGTTTACAATGAAATTTCCTTCAGGTCATGAGTACCGCTGTACGAAGCGTATTCTGCTGGATGCTCTTACTTCCCATGAAATATCTTTTCAAATACTTACGACTATCCGTTACAAGTAGTTAAATAAACGTCACCCGAATACGGGTAACGAGGTCCGATTAGAAACTTTATGTCACCCAAATGTGGGTGACGCGACAGTCAACAGTTTAATCAGCAAAACCTCCTTTATACGTTGAACAAACGCATCGAATGAAAAAAAAATTAAATTAAGACAGTTTTATAGGACTAGAGCTATACAATCAGGGGCTGCACGCTAACGTTACAGGTTTTTCAAATTCAGTTCACCCTTTTGCAAATCAAGTACTTTTACATATATATTATACTTAACAAACGTCAAATAATGTTAATTACATAGTAAGAAATCATTATTATATCAGAATTATTTATAACGTCCTAATATAAGAATTATGACATCAGAAATCATTATGTGATGTTTTTTAATTTAATTTAAAAAACCTGTATCACGGTAGTTTTGCTAATCAATCACACTTTACTTTTACAATAGCTTCTGAAGAACCACATCTTCGCTAAAACGTCGCCTCTACAATACCAATGTCAAATGCACCGAGCTATGTTACGATCGTTACACGTAGAAGATGCTTTCTACGTTATGCCCATCGTTTATTGCCATGGAGCTCTAAATGCTACGTTCCAGACCCTGGCAGAAAACCGGACGGGGAGTTAATGCTGGTAAGGGAATAACAGCAAACCACGCTTGCAACGTTCTTAGCACGCCGATCTGTGGCACGTTGTCCCTTTCCCAACTCGGTACTTCTATCTTATCAGCACACTTGAAGACAAGCATAGTACGTTTTCCTTAAATGCCTTTAAGCCAAAGCGCCTTTGACAAAAATGATGTTCTTGAATCCAGATATTGATCTTTCAAAAATTCCTACCACGTGACTATTCCTCTACATTTTGTAGTTCAGGTGAAACCAAGAGCTTTTGTCCTTGCTTGAAAATTAAAAATGAACGACCAACAACGCGTAAACTTAAATCTCATTATTTCTCTTTAATTTGTATATAATAATAAATTTTTGTACAATGTTAAGACACTTGATTCAACTTAAAAGGTATTACAGAATACATTGTTTCTAACGTCGTGCCACGTACCGTTTTTAAGTATATTCTCGATTAACACAAAGTTATCCTTGGAGGCATCGATACGTATATACCCGTCTCTCCGCGTAAATTTTGCCGCGATTGGTCCCGCATTATCAGTCTGAATCGCGTATAAATCCAAGGCGACGAGCACCATCGGCGATTCCTCGCTACGGTCAGCTCGCATCTAATTTCAAATGCAGCGTTAGCGGTCGAGGGAGATTCTTTCCGGCGTCTCGATGTCGCCTTGGCATAAGCAAACGCGCCAGGAGTCGACGCGTGGCTCCTCAGAAGAGGAGAGGAGATCGAGTGGAAGCGAGCGAGAAGAGGATGGTCAGCAGTACCTCCGAAAGATCCACGGATAATCGGCCGTTCGAGATCGAAAGCGACCGCCATTCGTTTTCGCCTCTCCTCTTCACGGGTTTCGAAAGCGAGCCACGGTTGGTTGTCGTGCAAAGAAAAAGGGCCGGCTCAGTTACTTCGTCTTCGTATCCTCCACGTGACTCCGTCCTCGGCATATTTCCACGTGATTCTATCGTCGTCTTATTTTCTACATTATTTCACGTCCGAGCTGTTTTTCAAGCAATAAAGTTATTGACATCATTTTCGAGCCAGTCCATCGGCGACGTATTCTTGAAAAGACTCCGGCTTGGTTGCATCGTGATCGATAGATTCGACAAAATGTACTCCCGATTGAGAGGGCAAGCCGGTTCTGCGCTTAGGAAAAGGCCGTACGTACGGTTTTGCTCCGATAATTTCTCAGGATGCGTAAGGAAGGTGCTCGAGCCGAGGTCACGACCTTTCAAGGATATACCAGGGCCGAAATCGTTACCCCTGATTGGAACTCTGTACAAATATCTGCCCTTGATTGGTGAAGCTGCTTTTTTTTTTACAAATCTTATTTGTCGCTGAATTTACTTTCTTACAATTTTGAAGCTCATGATCCCGAGCAGTATTTTAGATTTCGATTGATTTATTATCGTAATTTCATTTATTATTTGATAGTGTTATGTTCGTTTTAGGGGAGTACAGTTTTACGAAATTGTATGAAAGCGGAGTGAAAAAATTGAAATGTTATGGGCCCGTGGTACGAGAAGATATAGTACCTGGTGAGCCGATCGTATGGGTTTTTCGGCCGGAGGATATAGCCGAGGTCTTCAAGTCGGAGGCTGGGTTACATCCTATGAGAAGAAGTCACCTCGCCCTTTTGAAATATCGTGAAAACAGGGAGAATATCTACAACACCGGAGGCCTGTTGCCCACGTACGTAATAAACATCAATTTCATCGACTTTCTGTTACATAGTTTTAACACTTTACCGACCGATAGCCTATTAATCGGCTTAAAGCTCTCCGACCGGTAGCGCATTAATCGGTTTTTCGAAGAAACACTTATCGACTAGCAGCTCGTGGATCGGTTGTCATAGCAACCGATACTTTGTTATTTATTATCGAAGTACAAGCGTTCGATTATACTACTGGAAGATCATATATTGTTATCTAATTTTTTAAATATTAACTACACCTCGCTATGAACATGGAAAAAGCGAGTTTTATTTAGATGATCTGTCTAATTGCTGTCAAAGATTATTGGGTAAATGATCCTAGCGACGAAAGTGAACCAGTAATATAGAAGTAAAACGTGTTTCGCCTGTAAATTTTGCAATGTTCCATTACACAAAGGTGACCGCTTTGAGCGACATACTTACAAAGGATATTACTATTATTTACTTGTTTATTGTTATTTATTTTACCATAGATAAAATCAATTTGATGAAATAATTGTTTAGCATTAATAACATGAAAATTCAATGTTATTCGATTTAATCATCCTATAATAACAGGAAGCAAATGATTTTATATGAGTATAAGAAAAGCGCATACATTCCCGCGCGGCAGTGTAAGTCGAAACAGAGCCTTTGTCGGGGAGGATCTGCGGCTGAGTGGCCGATTGGTAGTGCGTAGGATGTTGAACTGCTATCGTTCAGTAAAGTGTTAATGTATACTTTTGTCCTTATTTTACGTAGGTTGAGCTTGTATTTTGAATTCGGATCCTTAATTCGCACTTGACGAATTTTTAGAAACGGTTCCGACTGGTGGAGACTGCGTAAAGAATTTCAAAAAGTTTTGAGCAAACCACGAAATGTAATCGAATATCTGGAGGACACCGACCAGGTGGTCAAAGAATTTGTGAAATTATGCTCCAAGGAACAATTCGACGACTTTCTTCCGTTACTGTCACGACTTTACCTCGAACGTAATTATATTACACAATATCGCTATAGGATTATCTGCGAAATATTTTGTTTCATATCTTATAACGCGGTGAAATCGTTCTATTTATTCAAATACTTTTATAATTGCTTTCGACACGTTCTATATTTTACTTACGTTGCAACTTTATAGCATGTTTTAAGGACGTATTCTTTTTTCCCTTAGTGACATGCCTGGTTGCATTTGACATCAAGATGAACAGTCTTTCCTTAGAGGAAAGGCACAAAAACTCAAGGAGCTCAAGATTGATCGACGCGGCGTATGACTCGAACAGTGCGATCTTGAAATTGGATAATGGACCGCGTTTCTGGAGGTTTTTCGATACCCCTTTATATAAGAAGTTACGCGATGCACAAAAGTACATGGAAGAGTGAGTTTAACCGTTTATCGTTTACCAAAGAAAAACAAGTTTTTTAATTGTACGATATTAGCTTTATTGACTTCCCTCTTTGTTAGAGTTTTGTAAAAAATTTGCTATGCTGATCCTATTTTTCTTGCTCCACGAATTGTGTTACAAATGAAGTTGTGATCTTGACGAATAATAATTATTACAATTATTGCAATAATTATTGTTCATTAAAACTAAGCGGTGTTTTTGTAAGAAATTTGAATTTCTTTTTGTTATAGTTACAGCATTTGATACTTTTTGTTGGCAGAGTTGCGCTAGATATAGTTTCCCAAAAAACGACCAATATAAAAGGAAGTAGAGGTAGATCTCTCGTCGAGGCTTATCTGGAGAACCCCGTTTTGGATATCAAGGACGTCGTCGGTATGGCCTGTGATTTGCTACTTGCCGGCGTCGATACCGTAAATTTCTAATCACTGACTTAAACTAGTCGATAAATATCTGGTATTACAATTCTGTATTAAGAAGCTGCACAGTATGCTCAATGTATTTGCAGACAACGTATACCACTTCGTTTATTTTATACCATTTGGCGAGGAATCCTCGAATTCAAGATAAATTGCGAGCCGAGGCTGCTGCTCTACTGCCAGATCGCAATCAGCCCATAACCACGGCAACCCTCAGGAATGCTACTTACACAAAAGCTGTAATAAAAGAAACTTTCAGAATGAATCCTATCTCCGTTGGATTAGGGCGTATCCTGCAGACTGACGTTGTTCTCGGCGGTTATCACGTACCTAAAGGCGTAAGTTTTCATACATCCCGATATGCTATTATGTACGTAAATGGATCCCATATCAAATACATACAACAGCGTAATTAACAAATTTGGGTACCTTTTGTATAAAACACGAAAGTATGACGGTATGACATGTTAATAGACACTGACCATTTTACCGGAACAATGTGTATGTATCTCCTTGATTAATCTTACTTTTACCGTTGGAGAATTTTATTACACGCGAATCGAAATACACAAGTTGTAGTATAAAAAATTAATGTAGTTATTGGACCTGATATTACCTATATCTGATTTATAGTAACACTGGTTTAGGAGAGTGCTTTGGATTTTGTGCGTTGACCAGTTTCGGGGATTAGTTGTATTTTGATTACTATCCTTTGAAGACATGTTTTGTGTTATTTCGGTGACTTTATTCGTCAGGTCATTGTGATTTGTAAAATTAAAATTTTGTGTCTCGATTTACGATGCATCAATATTTACCAAGTGACGCATTTATTCGAAATTTGAGGCTTTATCAATTTTCAAAAAAAAGAGTACGACAGCTGCCACTGAAATCATTTTTGCTGTACTTGGCGATTATTTGCATGTTCGCAAATGTGAAAGATGGTTTAAGAAATTTCGATCGGAAAATTTTTATTTGAAAAATAGCCTTGGAAGTAGACGACCTAGAAAACAAAACATTCTTTTCTAGTATCCCTAATAATATATACGTTGCAGACCGTGGTCGTAACGCAGAATCAAGTAACATGTCGACTGCCGGAGTACTTCACTGATCCTGATACCTTTATACCAGAGAGATGGCTAAGAGATGGCTCGCAAAACGAAGAAAAAATGGATGGGGGCAAGTCAATAAATCCGTATTTATTGTTACCGTTCGGACACGGACCACGATCGTGCATCGCTAGACGTTTTGCAGAGCAGAGTATGCAAGTATTAATATTGCGGGTACGTTCCATGTAATGTTTCTACAATCGACTTCCACTTATAATTTGTAAGATACTAGATATAAGCGATTAGATTGCAAATTACTTATATCACTTACAGATCTGCCGACAGCTTAACTTCACGTGGCACGGAAGCCAACTCGGCACAGTGTCTCTATTAATCAACAAACCCGACGGTCCAATTAAAATAAAGTTTCACGAAAAGTAGAAATAAACGTTAATTGTATTAGCTATATAAGATTACAATTGTACTCGTGTTTTAAACCTCAAGTTTCATATAACTATCGTGGATATTCATGGAAGTATCATGGCTACTCAAATTGTACAAGTTTTCCAGAAAATCGGCCTTAGTACCCTCGTAAACCGTCTTTTGAACAGTATCGAATACTATGTGGGAATGAAAAATCGAAGGTCTTATTTAGAAATAAAGTTTTAATTTACTATTTAATTACAATGATAATCGAGGACTTCATTATAGCCGACAAGGACGGCAAATGCAACGCTTATTGAAGAGATACAAACGCGATTCGTTACGGCGACGAGAGGATTCCGATCGGATTTAATTGTAGGTCATGTATTTCGGAGTCGCGGAGAATTTGGCGTAAGACTTGATGACCTTGTTTACGGCTTCGAGGAAGTCCTTTTCTGTTGCGACCTTGCGCCTTGCACGGATAGCGAACATGCCAGCCTCGGTGCAGACTGAACGAATTTCAGCTCCGGTACTATTTGGGCATAAACGCGCCAGAAGTTCAAATCTGATATCTCTCTCCACGCTCATGGAGCGGGCGTGAATCTTGAAAGTGTGCGTCCGCCCCTCTAGATCGGGAAGACCAAACTCTACTTTCCTGTCCAGTCTGCCAGGTCGCATCAGCGCAGGATCCAGAGTGTCCGGCCTATTTGTTGCCATCAGAACCTTGATATTACCTCGTGGATCGAAGCTAGAATCGTAAAATAACATGTCTGACCTCTGATACATCTTTGGTGATATACATTAATTGGTAGAGTTAAATTATTCTACGATGAAGAGCGTCCAAGGTGTAAAATAAATTACCCATCCAACTGGTTGATTAATTCGAGCATGGTACGTTGCACTTCGTTGTCGCCACCAGCTCCATCGTCAAACCGTGCACCGCCAATAGCATCGATTTCGTCAAAGAATATCAAGCACGCCTTTTTGCTACGTGCCATTTCAAACAATTCTCTTACCATTCGCGCTCCCTGCCAGACAATTTGCAATGTTTATTATTTAAATAATTGTACGATAAATTGTTTTGAACTACTTTGTGAAAAAAACTTACCTCACCAACGTACTTTTGTACAAGCTCTGAGCCGATAACACGAATGAAGCAAGCGTCGGTTCGATTGGCCACAGCTCTGGCACACAATGTTTTACCCGTACCTGGTGGGCCAAAGAGTAAAACACCTTTGGGAGGCTCAATACCCAGATTGATAAATTTCTCCGGCTATAACCAAAGTGTTGTCATTTGTTTGCTATTATACAGGATAGAGTTCAATATAGTTATGAAATACTTACATGTAGCAGAGGGGTTTCAACGACTTCTCTAAGCTTCTCTATTTGTTCCTTACAGCCACCAACATCACCATAAGTCACGTCTGGCTTCTCTTCAACTTGCATCATAGTTACAGTTGGATCAATTTTAGGAGGCAATGGAATGTGAATCTGATACTTATTGCGATCCACTCCTACCCTCATACCCTCTTCTATATCAGTTGGAGCCACAGAATCCGCTAAGTCCACTACAAATTTTGCGAACTGCTTCACATTAATAATGTATTTTAAGTCCTCCGAAACAGCATTGATAATTTTCGTGCACCGTGCGACCTGCAACGGTTGCTCATTTTGTAAGGTTTGTTTGTCAGCTGCAAGGTCCCAGAGCGCTGGTGGAGCTAAACCAGTATCCGATTCCTTGATTCCGGTTAGCTCATTTACTCGCTTGATTATGGTTTGTATATCTTCCTCTACCGCTTTGATGCTTTTCACGTACTGACTCTGGCCCTGTGTCACATTCAAAGTACATGTAGAATATTGTTATGCTATTCGTATATTATGCAAGATTTTAACTTTATTCCTGCTCAGCACGGTTTATTATAATTTTAACTTACATAAATTTTCAGCAAGGCTATGTCACCTTCGTCCAAAGCTAAAATGATAACGGGTAAATCATGCAAACGACAATACACACGGAATGGTCTAATTAACAAGATGAGAAATCAATCGGACATACATTTTATCTCCTTTTCTTCCTTTTCTTCTTCGTTCTTCACCTTCCGCATATCTTCTCCGAGGTGATCTGGCATTTTGTCCCTGAATTAGTTTCCTTCCTATTGTCACAGAATTGCTGTTCGATCTTCACGGTTGTAGGTTATGTGTCTACTAAATTACAAGCAAAATCGTCAGCATTTTACGCGTCGACCTCTCTGTGGTTAAATTTTCATACAGTCATGTCCGACATTACCGACTAAGTTCGGCATGCAATAACCACCATATAGAACGGACCTACCATATGTACAGACAGAATCAATAATTTGTTCCCTGACTCCTGAAGGGGAGTAAGGAGAAGCTGGAATACGACCGTGGAGGTGCCAGGCAGCGGGAACCGCCTGGACTTACAATCATTGTCGGTATAATACATATTGATGTACACTCTGAATCATTAATTTGTTCGCTGACTTCTGAAAGGGAGTCGAAATAGAATGGAGATGCTAGGCGACTGGAACCGGCTGGACCTGATTTATCAACTCAACGACATGCGCGCGATTTACAAACTGTGCAGAAACTTATAATTATGGTCGGTGTAACATATGTCGATATATTTAGTTGTATTGTTCATAGAAACAGGCGGATACAATATTATGGAATCTAATAGAAGTTATTGTCAGCATAAGGAGATGTGTAAGGAGGGCCTTTGGTTTAACGTTTAAAAAGAAATTCTTTTAGAGGAAACTTTTGCATTTGAATGCTTTCATACGCCTTGATAACATCAATTGCTTCTCCAATTGTTTATACACAAAGCAGTTTTTGTCCGTGCAAAATTTTGTTTTGAAGTATATAATAGTGTATTGCGAATTTATATAAATAAATAGTAAATGTTCGTTTGCTATTAATTGTAAAGCACCGAGAGTTTTTTTTACCAATTGCTGTGCTATACTTATTATATAAATGTCACATTTGTACACAACAGGTAAAAACATGTTTTTTATGAAAAATGAAAAACATCGCCATCTGTTGGATGTAAAAGTAACACACGCTATACTAAATATTTTACGATTCCATTTGCGAATTTCCAATTTTATGATTCTATTTCAGCATTTCCGATTGCATTGTTACATTGAATTTTCACAGATTCTGATTTATTTTCGTTTTGATTTAACTATTTCGTGTGACATTGCGTCGTAATTGAGTTGTGTCATTTACCATAGCCTTTATTTCGTAAGTATGGGTTATTTTTTCCTTTTTTCATTGTTTTTCATTACGTATTTTAAACTGATTTTCTTATTCTTTAGTGCAATTGGCGGTGAAGTTATGCTGTGTTGATTGATTTGCATTTCAATTGAAATATTTTGTTAGTATTTTTGTTTTTTTTTTGTTTTTCTTTGTTAGTTCGTGTTTCTCCTTTTTTAATGTTTTGCAATTTTATATGTTTTTGATACAATTTTCTCTCTTCTTTTTCAGTGCAATCGATCTACTTTAGTTGATCCGAATAATGCATGGTAAAAAATCAAACTTAGGTCATCGTACTCGTAGAGCAAAAGCAATGCGACAAGTAATTGCAAATCAAAACAGAGAAAGAACGGGCATGGCCAGACGAACAAAACAGACAGAAAATGGCTAAAAGATGTGTCAAAGAAACAGCAGAGCAATGTGCAGCCAGACTTATGAATGCATGGTTGCGAAAATGGCGATCATGCTCAGCAGCTTCAGATTTGCTTCTTTCTTAACAGAAGGAACATGACAGGCTAAGAATTGCTGAAAGACATCAATCAGAAATAGCAGGTCAGCGTCAAGTACAACTCTACGCTCAGCAATTACACAATCACAATTGCCTTGCATTCCAGTACAACCCAGCTGATAATTATAGTTTGAGCTAGCATGTTCTCATTGGCATTATGACATGTGTGTGATATGCATGTTTGATTTTGGCATGAGTCCCTGAACAACCTGATTGGGTCCATTCAACGTAACGCAAACGAAACATAAATTATCTTATTGGAGATTCATGAAAATACTTCTTCCGATGAGTTCTCTGTAGCTAAACGAAATAGAAATGCGGTCCTATATCGAAAGTCAGAGATGGCAGAAAAACTACATGACGATTTGAACTACAATATTATGTGGGAATGTAGTTCAAAATTAATAAATTACGTTTTCCTTTTACATTTTCATGCAACAACATTGAAAAAATTGATTGATTAATTAATTTTTATTATATGCTACGTTTTATTCAATAGATTAAACTTTGCAAAAAAAATATAAAATAATAGTAATAACTAATAGTTTATCTGTGGGTGATATATTTTAAAGCAAGGTACAATGTAGAGTCGCACATCACAGTCTTCGCATTGATACCGCAATCTTGGTGTTATGTCATTTCTTTACACACTACGCAAATTTGCAAAGTTTTTTTGGTCTTAAAAATTTTACAGTATCTAAAATCCAAAATCCTGATATACACAAATATTATTATAGCATGTATACCCTTCAAAATGATGCTTTCCGCGGAAGCCACTATAGTCATGTACCATATCTAAAAGGTTAATTACACTTGGAAAATATCTGAGAATTATTTATATGTTTTAGTGTCAAATAATTGAAGAGTATTGTACTAAAGAGTTGAAAATCTCAAATTTAAAAGAAATTTCCTTTGATCATTCTCCTTTGATCTTCCAGGCATTAGCAGGAGACTAAAGTCATTCCAGTACAAGCTGCAGAGTATAAAAATCGAAGCCCAGTAAGAGAAACCAGATTGTACTGTAATAAGTCTTGTCGACAGTGGAACTTTGAACAATAAGTGCAAGATGAAGGGCACGGAAACCGATGAGGCGATCAACAGCAAACAGAATCCAACCTCTAAAACCATCTGTAAGATCGAGTCTCACGTTAGCCTGCACATCTAGATGAACATTAAGGATGAAGGGCCAATCTTCGACCCTGCATTCAGCAGCTACGAGGACCTTTATGCACAAATCTCTCAGGAGGGCTGTGTGATGGTCAAAAACAAATATAACTCTGTCAACTACTATGTCATGCAGCTAGACACGATGCAACACACACATCTGATGCAAAGCCTTCTAATGATGCAAGAGAGCAACTACCTTCAAAACGCTTCATTTTCAAACTACATGCTCCACATTAAGGCTACGTTTCACCCAAGTAAGCAAGTTACGAGCAGGATCTTCAAATCATGGCACCTCAGCATTTCCTGGATCAGACTCTTCACCACCCTAGCTATGTGCTATACATAGTCTCACCACCATAGGAGAACTTCCTGACGCTCTAGGTGCCAAGAGTTCAGGTAACCAGACCTGTACAAGTCACCTGATCCACCAGAGATTAGACCGGAACTGCCATACCACGTCATAGCTATCCACACACCAATGATATGGTGATTAAAAACAGCATATTCATCTGGAACCAGTTGGTCCACATTGTTAGAAGCAAACCAGTTCAGGAGTAGAGACTAGCATATTCTGGCACGTGCCACAGGCAGGAGAAACCGAATCCCTCGAGCCATAACACGACATTACTGATCAGCCTGAGTGACAGCGACAATGAGATCGAGGTCATCCTCACTGAAACACCTGAAGACGCGGCTGCGGGCTCTAGAAAGTCGGACCAGCCGGTGCAGAAGTTAAAAGTAACGTCTGAAGCGACTGTGTTGACTTCCAAGAGCATGATTCCGCCGCAGATCATTCAGCAAATGAGCCACGGTTGGATCTCTATTACGTCTGTTAAATCAGCAGTGCCTATTGCAGAATTCTGGCGCGCAATTGGCCCAGTCTGAACTGGTGGCTCAGATAACGGCCTCGAACGGCGAGTAACTTATTCTGTAGGGGGCATCAAATGTGTAGATGTTGGCGAACATTTCTTCGTACATCGTCGCCACATTGTAGCAGTTGTCAGATGATTATACTTCTGCCTGTTCGTTCTCTGGAGCCGTACAATTTTACGCATACTTTTGTTTGTAATAATCACTGGGACGGCATTTCACAATAACTAATGATCCTTTTTTTTTTCTTTAAACCATACTGACTCAGTTAAATAATGTTACGAAATTGTTATACGAAACAACTAAAAGATACAACAGTTTCTTCTTGAAGGACATTTTTCCAATTCTTAAAGCTAACAACCTCTTTTTTCATCTTCTTATACTGGTAATTATTTATGTTAGGTCCCATAATGTTATATTCGTCTACTTCTATGAACAATGAACAATAGGCCAACATGTATTACACCGACATGATTAAAAGCTTCTGTACAATTTGTAAATCGCGTACATGTCGATCGTAGAGTCGATAAATCAGGTCCAGCCGGTCCTTGCCACTTGGCACCTCCACGGTTGTATTCCAGCTTCTCGCTTTACTTTAGAAGTCGTGGAACGAATTATTGATTCTGTCTGTACACAAGGCATCGATAATATGTTCCCGGACCCCTCAAGGGGAGCAAGGAGAATTTGGAATATGACCGTGGCGGTGTCAGGTGGCACGGTCAGATTTATAGACTCTACGATCGACGTGCGCGCTATTTACAAATTGCGCAGAAATAGATAATTATGGTTGTTACAATACACATTGATATATTTAATTGTGTTATGGAAACGTGAAAACACAACATTATTTAACCTAATATAACTTATTGCTAGTCCAAGAATGTAGGAAAGGAAAAGAGAATGAATTATCTTTTAAAATTGAATAAAATGTCCTCTACGAAAAAAGTTTTGCATTAGAGTTATTATGTATAACAATCGTGTAACATTATTTGATCGAAAGGATTAAATCGGGCACTTGTGCAACATGGATGGATCATCGATTATTAAATGTTTCTTTTCAGAGCTGTGCAATGGTTTTTTTTGTAGCTATGACACGGTTCTTGTCAGAACCACGATTTATATTACATTGGATCAAACAATTAATGTTACAAAATTGTTGTACATAATAACTCTGATGCAAAAGTTTCTTCTTAAAGGACATTTAATAAATTTGAAAAGATAATGCGTTCTTTATACACCTTGTACTGGCAATAAGTTATATTAGGTTCTATAATGTTGTTTTCGCACGTTTTTATGAATAATAGGATTAAATATGTCAATGTGTATTATAATAACCATAATTATCCATCTGTGCGCAGTTTGTAAATAGCGCGCGGGTCGATCATAGGGATTATAAATCTGATCCAATTGGTCCTTGCCGCCTGATACCGCTACGGTCATATTCCAAGTTTTCCTTGCTCCCCTTGAAGAGTCGACAAATTGATTCGCTGTGTAACAAGATTCCAACGCTATAGTCGAATATTTAACTGTAATTCCTAACGTTTCTGTAGCGCTGATATCTCATTCTGTTCTTCACCGATAACGGAACATGTAATACAGAAATGGTAAGAGGCCGACGTCGATCCTGGCTCCGGGAACGAAATAATGTAATTTACGTTAAATCTGTTCTACATGGTAGCTGTAACAGCCAATTAAGTACGAGATATGCATTATAATTGAAGTTTTGAAATAATGATGTAATGATTGAAAATAATACATAAACCTTACATATTTATAATACAGTGTCACATGAAAAAGAAACGTCACATAAGTCGTGGCTGGATGATTTTTTTTGTTTCCATATTAAAAAAATTAATCTTTTTCATTGCGTAATATTATTTTTAAGGATATATTTTCTTTATTTATTATCTGTAGATATTGTTTTTAGGTGCATTTTAAATATAATGTGATTCTAAGGTATGCCATAAAAATGGAATAAATGATCAAATACACTCAAACCTGTTTTTGTGCGGTGGATAGAGATCGCATAAAAAAAGTTTCACCTAGAAAATAACTCAAAACCTTACGAAATAACTTACGAATAAATTATCTAGCGAACTCACTTTGAAGGACGTCAATTAATACAATGGATTTGTCACTTACGCTGATCGGAAACAAATAACAGCAACTCTCTGTAATTTACGATTACAGAGATCAACACACATACAATGTAATCGGCTGACGCGCTACATATGTCATGTGATGAGATACATATTAAACGTCGAACAAGTACTACTACTTACTTATTTATAACACCTACTAATTTATTTGATTATTAATTTGATTAAAATTTTCATATACCGCCCAAAAAAATAATCGCACAAAACAAATTGCACAAAAACAGGTTTGAGTGTCCTCTTCGAAATGTTTATATTAATTTGTACAATATTTTCTAACGTGACTTGAATGGCCAACTCGTGTATCTGTATCTATCGATATTAGATAATTTGTGATCGAAATTATTATCATTCGTGTTCTTTGAGAATTGTTCGATGTTACGACTTGCATGAATCTATTTAAAAGTTACATTTTTTCTGATATTTAGGATGGTGTCGATTGACCATCATTGAGGCATCATAGATTTCTGCTGAGTTTTACTTGATATCGCTTTCAACTTAAGCTACATCAAGCATTATTTAGAATAGGGTAACTTTGCAATTTATGATAATTGTAACAACTCGGTTTTGCAATCGGGATAATCTAAGCCGAGCAATCCATGGAAACTAAATAATCTTCCCGCTTATCGTAGATCTGTCAATTCAAATTTCGATTTGTGCAGCTCTTAAGCTCTCAATTAAGCAGCGCTGAAAACTAAACAGTCCATGCGGTTGAGATAAGTCTACGATCGAAGATTCGGCCTCTTGTTCCGAAGATTCGTATCTTCCTCATTCGTGCGTGATGACGATTGCACAGCCGTTATGCTTATGACGCCGAGGCGTTTGTTCTCGCTTCTTGCTTACCCATTCTCTCGCATCCTGGTGGCCATCGGGTTGGCAAACCTTTGAAAGGAAGTGCAGGACCGCCCAAGTTGCGTCGTTTATGCCGAGTGGTCCTTGACCGGGATGATGCGTGAAAGAATGCAAAGTAACGAAAGATCCGCGGAACACTTTCACCAGTGCTCATCCCACCCCGATCGTTTGCCACGATTCGTACGCGTTTGCAGGAGGCGTGTCGTGTCTGAAGTTCAACCTGCTCGTTTTCCCTTGATCCTAAAGGTAAACGAAGGAAGATTCGCCTTAGAGTTTGGCCTGCTAACATATTGGACTTATCTTCTTTCTTTCACGCTTCTCAAGGTATACGAAGTAGGATTCGCTTTAGAGTTTTACTTGTTAACCTTCCACTTCCTTCTTTTTCCGTGTTCCTAACAGCAAATGACAAAGAACTGGTTTTTTAAAATTTTGCTCTGTAATTTTCAATATAATAGGTTTCTCGGGATTCTAGCATTGATCAAAGCTGTTACACACGTTCGATCTACTACTTTGTTCGAAATTCTAGATATACACGGATGAAGAGTTTTCCTCATGGGTTGGTCGAGAATTTGAAGTTTATTATGCGTAGGGATGCACCTTTGAGAAGGTAGTGCCATTTCATGCCACCTCGGGAAAGGCGTGGACTCAATCACGGTATTTATTGAGAAAGCGCGGCAATGTGTTTCTTATAAAATTTTTTCTTTAGTTATATTTACTAATAAGTATACTTTGTCGACTGAAGTGTTAAAAAATATTTTGACTGTTTATAAAGTAAATGAAGTTTGTCTGGTTATTTTGAATAAGATTTTTAAAGAATTTTATTGCTGCATTTTATATTATTATAGTTTTGACACCGCAGAAAGCATATTACGATATTCGCAATGATCCTTTGCTGAAAGAATGTGAATTATGTTTTGTCTCTTTTAACCATGTAAACGTATGCCTTGGATATTTAGTTTATTTTGAAATACAGTTTATAAAGTCTGTTCTGTTTATAGATTACAATAAAATTATTTTTCGATTAACGATACTACTGGCTTCTTATTTTTTATTCTAATTCTTTAATACCGTATTTAAAAATCACCTGACTTGATTCCAAGTTCCAGAGAGTACTTAATCAAGCATCGTTTATCCGATTAGAACCGTGCACCGAAATGCGGTTATTGATGGGTAGGCTTCTCAACCGACAAAATTTATTGTCTCCGGGGAAAAAAGCGGGACTCACGATGAGAAACGTTTATCTCAAACCGAAGGGATCTTAAAGTTCACTTCCCCATGCCCCGTTCTGGCATGCCTGACATTACGACGTACCACGTGTAATGTCTTTAACAATAGACGAAGACCTGCCGACAACTTTTATTACTTTCAACATGCAAACCGTTTATCCGTACACACACACACATGTTTAAATCAAAATTGCCTCCTTTTACTTTACGCAAACCTCGATCAGCCGTGTCTTAATTACCTAAAATCCTCGATAGCCTCTCCTATATTCAAACGCACGATGCAATCGTAGCTGCTTGGGGATAATCAGACGACGGAAACCCGTTTTTCTCACCTTCTTTCGCCGTCAGGGTTCAGGAGGTCAGTGGGGAAAATAAAACCCGATGACCGGTGGAAACGATTTATTGGTTTATTACGTAACGACTGTTATATTGCTGCGAAAGTCGGTGTTCTTCGTTCTATCGGTGTATGTACACTTATCACGTTGGGTTAAAGGCGGTTCGAGCTCCCGTCCAGAGCTGACACCTTAACCCATTGGGGCCCGGATCGACCCGAATCGGTTAAACCGGACGAGAGTTTCGAGGTCGTTATGCCGTACTGTTGTCGATGCGCGGAAGTGGGGTGAGGTTCGCCGTTCACGTTCCGGTTAATATCTCCGGAAGGGGATGGCATTGAACGATTGGCCGCCGAATTTCGGCTGATAGGCATCCCTGTAGTCGGTCTGGTCGGGTCTCGGCGGGTTGGCGGCCAGTGCTCGTCTGATGGCCTCGGGAATCGGGGGCGGTGTTGGCAGGTGTGCGCCTTGAGGGTGGAATCCGTTTTCGTCGGCGGTGTACTCGAGGGTGATGGGGGTACCATCGGGTGCGGAGTATGAGAATCTACCCTGGACAACCTGTTGCAACGAGATTTTCCTCGAATTTCATAGTCTGATTTGGAGAATATGAGTCTTTTATTATAAATCTTGATTGAGTAATTTATAAGTCTGATTTGGATAGTGATTTGGAGAAATCAGCGCACGTTTTTTGAACGTTTTCGTGTTATTCGTTCAAAGTAAATGTTGCAAGGTCTTTGTTTAATTTTGCGCTACTCATTTTGAACGAATTGTTATAAGATATATGTGTGATTTTGTGATGGAGATTTTCGGAAATCTTTGCAAGGACTATTTGTGATTTTCGAATTATGTATTTACGGAGAAGCTGCAAGATCTGCGTATGATCTTGTGGTATGGATGTGAAGACATTGTCGCAATGTCGGTAGATGATTGTGTATTATTAATTTTGGAACAGTGTCACGGGATTGATGTGTAACACGTGTACGCGAAATGTGTAACACGCATTTTAACTTTTGTAATGCATCGGAATCTTCTTTGGACGGCGGGTTCTGAGTAATGCAAACTTTGTAATCAATACTGAGAAACAAAGGAAAGAATAAGATAATTGTTATTATATTTTTGTCGAAAGTTAGTATGCTAAATTGTCATTTTAAAGCTTTATTTTGAAAGAAATTCGGAACTCAAATTTTTCTGATTTTTTCCTGCCTGCATTTGTACCTTTATAAGTAACTTTATAGATTGATAAAGTGTGTTGTATTACACACTTCATGATGTTTAATCTGCCAACTTAGTTGACATTCGCACAAATCCTACACTTTATATAATATTATGATCATATATTGTGGATAGTATGTAACTGAGTCGCAATGCTCAATAATACGATCATCCTTGTTTCGTCGGCCTATTTACAGATTGTTATCCTTTAATTTTCATGCATTATTTAATAATCTGCTGGAAATGTGTGATTTGCACTCAAACAGTGACCCTCTTTCACCTACAATCCCTCGTTACGAGAGCGATAAAGCCAAGTTCTAGGTTGGAGACTGGATAAAAGTTGCGTGCGCGCGTGTTACATGATCGAAATGATGTAACCGCGTAAAGGTGGACGAGCATTTTATGCAACGTACCTGATATTTGGCTGACACTTCCAGCGCTGTATGCCTCTTTACACCATGAGAGCTTTTTTACGAGCCTTTTCACGGTATATTATCAGGACACTTTTTTTATAACTTCTGTATCAAAGTTTTTACTTGTATTTTATTTATCTTCTGAACGAATCGATTAATTGGTACCGATTCTAAGTTCGTTTATTTTATTAAATGTCGCTAAGCTTCGCGGAAATGGGGCATGTGTGAGTTACGATAGTTAAGGATTATTACCTCACTTTGTCCCTGCCCGGTACCTTGAGGACGTCCACTTTCTTGGACCGAAATTCCATTCTCGGTGTCGTAGCTAAAGGAATAAGTACCATCAGGGTAGGTATCCTTTTGTTGATTACGGATAGCTATGAACCTCCCAGGAGAGCTGTTAACAGATTTAAAACTCCGTAAAAACTCAACACATTGCATGCGGACATATGTAGCCGTGGATTTGCGCGTCCAGCAGCCGTTTTTGCGTCAATTTGGCGAGAGTTTGATCGTTCAATAAAATCGCAATGACTCGTAAACTACTTCGTTTTCCTCAAGGAATTTTTTTTTTTGTTTCACACTCAACGATTTGTACGTACAGAAGCTATTACCTCAAGTCATTCGATAAACTACACTTCTAGAAAGAAACAATGCAAACGGTTGCTTAGCAACACAAACACCATACGCATAATACCCATCGTATTTATAAGATACGCGACAACTCTAATAAATACGTACTTTTACGTGACTCGTGCTCCAGTGATAGACTGTAAAAAACGTAAAAGTACATTTCCCGCATGCAATGTGTTAATACCCAGTAAATTATTTTTCAAACACACTCCAATTTGCTTCTACAGAAAACAAAAATGAAACTTGCTTTTTTACTACTGAGATCTTATGTGCACCTAACAGATACGACGGCTGAAGATTACCATTGGGTAAAATTTTAAATTAGCGTTGTAAGTATATTATATACTATAATACAATTCAGCGTGATAAGAGAAAATTGTTAGTTACGTCTTTAGTTAAATAGCTAAGAGGTGACTGTCGGTTTCCAAGGGTGCATAAGTCTTTAAACAAGCGTTGTAAGTAAACGTCTTAACACATCGAGCGCCGGTTCCGAGTTCTAAAATTACCGCTGTCCTACCACTATTTTACCGCTATCACACCACGTTTATCCCGTCTGAGCACCAGTCTCATTTGCTTGTTTCCAAACAATTAGTAACTCACTCAAATATTTAAAACCTCATCCATTTTCGTAAAGTAGTTTATTTCGATTAAGTATTATTTTTAACGACGTTGTTACTGCAAACGGTAAGGATTGCCTGAGCAAGTGTTCACCAGAAGTTTTATTGCTCTATAGAAAACTCAACCAATGGGTGCCCTGGTAATTAACTGGTCAAATAACCATAAAACATCCGGTAAACGAATACTTGCTCAGTTGAAAATTAATTTGAACGCGGAAAAATCCTCAACTAGAAGTAGCCGAGAATCATATCGCGCTGCTTGCACGTCTCGTTCAGGATAACGATAGGATAGCGGTAGAGAAGCGGTTGTTCAAAAACCTGCGAGGCCTGTGCTCAATGTGTTAACGTAATATAACTCGATGTAAGACGAGTCAATTTTTTATATCGGTTAAAGTTTTAGTTGAATAATTGACAGCTCAGTGTCGTGTAAGTAGCATAGTTACATACGTGTACTGAGGCTGCTGAGGTTGGTAGACTGGTGGCCGGGGTGTCTGCCTGTAGGCATTCTGACTTGGGAAACCACGGAACGATCCAAACTGCGCGAAGGCGCATCCCAAAAGCGCGAAGACAACAATCTGCAAATACAGCAAGTTTTTTAAATTCTACGATCGTTAATGGTATTTATAAAAACTGATCGTATCGATCTATACGGTTACGCAAATATATGTTTAAACAAATTTTCGTTAGTCTCAACCACGTTTTGAATTAGTCATCATTTCGGACTGAAACTCGATATTAAAGATTTTACAACATTACAAAACTATTCACGTTACTCGAACAAATCACTCAATACATGACATACATGCAAAAATGATATCGTACAAATTTCTCTCGGAACAAGTATCTAGTTCACTTTTCATAACTCAAATTTTATATTAACGAAACTCCACTTATACTTCCCCAGCACTTTTACTCGAATCCACGTTGGGCGTGAAAATAAAGACCAGAGTTTGCGGCAAGAAAAAAATGGTAGACTTCAAGCTAAGTTACTCGATAATTACGTTTCTGATATTCTTTTAATAACTCACGTAAGCTACCATGGTCGGGGCAAAACACGTATACCCATACAATACCATATAAAGCTACGATAAAGTATAAAAGAAAAAAGGAAAAATCGATCGCTATGTCCGACGTGGCGGAGGGGTAGGAATACGTTTTCTAAACTCGTGGCCCCAATTACGTTATTATCCTCGGACACGAGAAGGAATCACAGTTAATTAAATCCACGTATGAAACAAAATTGCGCGGCTTCCGAAAGGAGGGTATCACTCACTAAGTACTGCATGACGGAGGTGTCTCGACGGATTGTGGTGTCGATTTGAACGAGATCGAATCTGCGGTACCGTGCGAGAGTACCGCCGGCATTTATACGAAGACGCCCAGGAAGATCTTCCCTTCCCATTCTCCACCGATTCAAAGCTCTCTCCGCCCGTGCATTCTCCTCCTGGCTTCGAAAGAGGCCCCTTCGTTCGCTTCGCCCTCGCATCCTCGCCCCACCTCAACCCCGTCTTCGTGGAGAGCCACCCGAGGTTATCCCCCGGACGCGATGCGCGTTGCGTGAATTCCAGTGCGGGACAGGATTTTTTACTGCCACCGCCGTGCCCACGCGCGGTCCATTGCGTAACGACCAGCGCGTCCAAGACCGCCCTTTTTTCCCACCAGGAAAGCCTCTTTTTCGAGATCTCCTCTCGCCATTTCCAGGAATCGTGGCGCGAGCGGCAAATGGCACGCCGCAGGGGCCCAAAGAGCATCGGGATTTTAAAGAGTCGACGGGGGAAACGCGAACGGTCATCGGAGTTACGAGATGCATTCGTCAAGCTTAGTTCGGACGCTTTTGAACTTTGGACGAACGAGTACGGGTGACTTTTTCGGAAGGTACGAGAGGGATAAAGAATGGTGGAGAGAGTGAGATTTATGTCGAATGTGTCCCAAGAGAGAATAAAGGCGCGATTTTTAGTCCGAGTGGCGCGTTAACTCTTCGGATTGTAAACCCTTTTATTTATTGTATGTACATAGTTTGTCTTTTTATTTTTTTATCGGTGTTATAATTGAATAAAGAGGAAGGTTGCAAAATCGAATCGTATCTGTTGCAACTGAGATATGAACTAAGTTGTAATGCAGAATGATTAATCTTCTCTTTCTTAAGAACCTGTTAAGGATTTAATTTATGTAACCTAAATTTTGCGTGGGCATAGTGGATCCTTTTAGGATTATGTAAAATTTGGCACTAAATTTTATTTAGAATAACTGCATCCCTTTTTCGGTAGGTTTTAAGAATCGGCACAGGTGCGAGCATAAATGAATTGCTGAATCTTAAACGTAAACCTTCGTATATCTCACAAACATATCGGGCAGTAGCAATTAATTTATACGCTTGTAGAAGCCTACGCTTCTACTGTTCTCGGATAACATGCCCATTCATCAACGTGTCGAAGTACAATCGAGGGTAGAAGTCACCCGAGGTGAACGTGCTCTGGAAGCTACAAATCGCAATAATCGATCTTAATATTTCAAGAATTTACTACGCAGATGTGTCCTTATTAAGTAATTGCAATGGAGAATCGACGATTGGCAAATAAATGCTTACGCGCCAGGGACCAACGATGAGTTAATGCAGATGCAATTAAATTGTATGCGTAGAAATGCCTTCAGCACTATTGCTCACCGATAATAGAGCCATTCATTAGCATTTTAGAAAATAATCGAGTGGAATGGCACACGCTGCTGTATTCTCTTTAGGGAGAATATAATTACGTGCAATCTTGATCATTACTTTCTAGCTATACCGATTATGGCAGATAAAGATTTTTAATCAGATTACGATATAAAATATTTCATCGTATAATACAATGTTTTCAGTAAAGCGACACTTTTACTAGAGACGCGATTGGGTTCTCGTGGTTTGATGATTGTGATTATTAAATTGAACAACGTGAATGTTAATGTTACAGCATATTTATATTTCTGATGTACCAAAGAGATTCATTGCAATGCAATTTTATATGAATACTTGCAAATACAGCCGTGCAAAAAATTATGCGCATCTCATTCGCATATTATTGTTCATACAGATACCGTAAAAATGTCAACCCATATCAAATTGCGATCATAAAGCCCACGCGCCTACTTTCCGAGAACGATGCGACGAGTAATGCACGAAGGTCGATCAAGGAGGAGCACTGATGCTTCGGATGAGTTTAACTCTGCCAATACTTATTGGTCGACATTTATATTTCATCGAACCACATTCCATTATGTGATATAGGCATGTGTTCTGTCTGATTCGATCACCAAAGATAAATCTCAGGTACTAAGATAACGACTACTATTTGTATTACACCAAACATGCGGCTTGATTTCATAAATTTAGATGTACGTTGTTGATTACACGTTCAACGTTCACTTTTTAAACACAAACACGTAAATATACGGTATTATGTATACGGTGCAGCATACCTACCCCACCGTACAACACTTGCAAAACTAAATTTCTTCAACAGAATTCTAAGTATTCGCCATTGTCTCGTTGCGGATAGTATTTCTGGGACATTTCCATCTGGCAATTTTGTACGGTTCGTTCGACACGCGTGTAGCTTCGTGAGGAGATTCGCGCCGGCGATATGGCTACATTAGTTTGCAAGAGAAAGATAAACGTGCCGTTTGTAGGAGCAAGTTCGTCCTCGTAGTGGTGACTTCATTTTTCTTTACGTTCGGTGAATATTCTTAGTTCTTCTGAATCCTAAGGCGTAATCGCATTGTCCTTAGTTGGGACCACTCCCAAGGCGTAATAAGCATTTCCACCTATCCTACTGTATGTATGGACATACATATGTATCTATACGTGTATGAGAATAATGATTCGCAGTCCATTATCTCGCGAACGTCTGGAGCCGAAGAGATCCAAGAATCCCGACAGACTTTGTGCACGTGTGATACTTGTGACGTATGGGGTGATTCAGAAAACATCAATTTAATGTGCGCGTAAGGTAAATTCTACTTTGCGATTTGATGCGAGTGAGCAATTTCCTTCGCCCACAATAGAACACATTGTATTAAATGAGATGATATATTATAATAACACAGTGCGATACATCTACGTCAGCGGCTACTGTTAAAAGCTTCTTATTTTCTTGTACTTTACTTTTGCTTTCAAACCGCTGAAATGCAGGCACCGAAATTCGATCGCGAGCTATACATAGCGATGTATATAATGGAATCAAGTTTATTGTAAGAAATTAAAAACTTCATAGCTCATAGAAAATCTTATGCTGTAAATTACACTGTAAAACTTATATTGTACATCCTTATTATTATTGGTCATTTTAAGCAGTTTTGATTTTGACATTATTCGACTTTACTGTAATAAAGTTAGAAGTACGTGAAGCTTTGAGAATGTAGGACATATTGAGAAATACGGAGAATTAATTTTATACTTCAAGATTACCCGTCACGTTGACGATAAATTTTTGTTAACACGTGGTGAAACATCCAAGTCTTTCAATAATTTTCCTAAACTCGGGCGAAAAAATACTTATTCACTGTGTGAAACAAATGTTTACTTTGCAAACATTTTCGAGAGTTTTTTTTCACAATATCATATATTTGAATATTTTCCAAATACTCTTATACGGTTAATTTCGTATTTACATAATTCTAAGATCGTGGTATACGGCTATAATTACCATGACATAACGGTTACTTAATGTCAGTATTTAATGCCAGTAATCGCGCTGCTTATTAATTTCCCGTAAAGATCGTCAATGGGGTTTATGGTGATTTAAGCCAATAGAGGTTTGGGCGACTCCCACAGCTGCGATTCAGGTTCAAATACCACCCATCACTTCTGGATTTTTCTACGTGATATGTAAATTTTGGTTACGGTGCTTCGAAACTTAACTTTTCGCGCTGCGGCACGTATATGCGTAGACGTTTGTTTGATGTGAACAAAACTTTTCGTAGTTTTGTTTCACGAGGCAAACTTCATATATATATAAATAATATGCATAAATGCATGTAAACTAACTCGATTTAAAAGTAATCGCGACATTTTTTCATGAGAAATATGAACGTTTGGTATTTTGTCTGAGAATTAAAATTTGATAAAGATGCTGTATTATATAAGTTAGTGTTGGTTTATAACGATGAAAAGCTATCATCTGTTATATCGCGCAGTACATTCTAGACCAGAATGCTTAAAAAAGAGCGAAAATGTAAATCGTGTATACACCTCAAACAAAATCTATTACACGAACCAAGATGACAAGAATGTGCGATATGCCATCCACTCTTGGTAGCGCGAAACACGGTAGACACGGTTTACCATGATTGCCGAGAGTAGCTTCGAAAATTACCCATAATCACTCTCCGAGTCGCGAACTAAATTCTCGACATGCCACTAAAGCCAATCTTCGCTAGTGTTATCGACCAAGATCGTCTTTTACAAATCGGAAAACCGCTCGATAAATCTAGAAACGTCCCTTAAAAACTTTCAATATCCTCCAAAAAATGTCTGCTTCTTGTTTCTAAATACGAATACAGTCGAAAGATTAGTTACAATTAAAATTTCCTAATACGCGCTTAAGGTTTCACAAATCAATCAGTGATATGCTGTCGATAATAATTCTCTTTAACGATAAAACTTCCTCTTGTTTATACCACAACATATTCTTGCCATGATATTTTCATTGCCCTCATCTCGTTTATCGCTCGGAGATCCTTCATCCTTTACTTAAAAGTATCTCTGTTTAACCGCGCCCTTTAAATTACAAAAGACATCTAACGACTATTGAAGAAAAGCACACTAAACCAGTATCATAGCCCATCATTTTCAATGTACATAACTGTTAGCAATCTACACAAAATTCTCAAATGCGTCTATTCCCGGATTCGTTATCAAACTTTTAATTAATACAAGATTACCCTTAAACGTAGTGCTTCAGACCGTGTTTTGGCTAATACAAAGGTCAGAAATATCCGTCTTTAACGGCATCTCCTTCAGATACTTGGATTTCCTTCCTCTTCGCGGGCTTCTGGCCGGGGTAGTGGTTCGGCAAGCCAAGCTCAGAAACAAGGCGCGGATCGCGGTTTGCATAATTCCCAGATGCGATGCTCGGCTGGGAGGACCCCGGAGGTATGCGCCTCTATCCTAGTCTTTGCTCGAAGCCTCGCGTAGATGACGGGGCATGCCTCTGCCAACGTGGTTAATAAAACCAGAAAGGTCAGGCCGGGTTCAAGTAACTCTAGAGGCCCGTTGGGGCCACACCGCGCGATCTGGAACCATCCTGGATGATGCTCGTGATCGACTACCCTCCTCGGTCACCGGTGATCGCCGATTTCGATGCTGATTTCTGGCCCTTCGCCTGATCGACGCGCCTGCAGTTGGCTGCGGAGCTCCATCGGTCTTTGGGCTTAATTCATGAGCCCTCCGGTCTTATTCGCGAAGTACTAGGGAAGAACTTATTAGGAATCTTTGCCTATTCGTTAAGTTACGTAACTATTGTCGTGGCCGTATGCAAAAACTTTCAGAGCCGATGGGGCATCGTGCACCGGAACGGTAAATTTTTCCGTAATTTTGTCCCGGCAAATCTTTCTTCCTCGTCGTGCAACACCACTATTCAGGACTACTTTGACTTGCTTCGCAGTAAATTTTCCTCGATTCCTTGGAATTATCTACACGATGATCTATCGCGGAATTAATTGCAAGTAAATCATCGTGAATCAGAGGAGCGTCTCTATAAATCATTGAAGATTCTGTCATAACGTAAGTGATATCATGGTTTGATTTAGAACTCCCCGGCTAATTTTCATCGCCGCGTCAGAGGAACGTAAATTTTGCGTTTTTCTCCTCGCGGATGGTCTATAATTTCTTATTTCTATCCGTAAAATGTCTTTGTAGATTTCCATAATCACATAGGTATTATTACTAAATCACGGAACACATGGTCTTGTAATTATTAGCAACGCGCCAAAAGAAATTATAGGCGGATCATTTTCACTTTTTTATCGGTTCTAATCCTATTTTGCTACTACCATTTTCCTGAATTTTTCCTTTCCTTTTTCTTTTCGACTTTAAATTTTGTCGTTTCACACTTCGGCGTGCATCCACCGCGCAGTCCTTCCTTTCCTTTTGTTTCCTGTTACGTCCGTTGCCCTTCTTTCGCGCTTAGCATATAATCTGGCTGTTGGCTTCCCCTGGGGAATTTCATCCCTCCCCTTCCGCCTTTTACCAGGAGGAAAGTGTCAAGGTCCCTCCGAAGCCGTCCTTAATGATCTTCAGGAAAGGTGAGCCATGCCTTGATAATCCGATAATTATCCAATGACTATTCGGACCGAGCATCCACCCACGTCGCGTATCACCAATTGTCAATGGCTCATTGCTTTGCCTCCTTCACAAAGCAAGTATAAACGGCTTTGATTTTTGGTATTTTACCTTTGGCTCTTGACTCTGAAGTAGTGTGGGGTTTGAGCATCGATTTGCGTGGTAATTAGAAGCGTTATATTTTAAGTATGCTAGAATATATACTGCTACTATTAATTGTCAGGAGGATATAAGTTTCAAATGTACAATACGCTGGATGCATAAATATACGAATACAAAAATGCATAAATGTACAAACGTTGTTTGAAGTGCAGATATGCAAACGTAATATTCGTGAATAATTTATGCAATAAAATATTTTCCTAAACGATGTTATATATTGGAGTAATTACTTTATTCGGTACAGGATTATGTAGTTACGATTAGAAGGTAAGGGTTTTAAGCGGGAGTAATGTATAAGAAGTCATCACAGCTGTGAGCATGTTTTTCTCGATTAAAAATGTCAGGATATCTTCTTGAATGTCGGTTACAAGCTTGGATCAAATCTACAAAAATGAAATGACAGAAGTGTGTAAACATAAGGTATACCTGGTTAATTTGCCTACAAAGAGTCATTGTGTATTAATCGTATCGTAAAGCGGCTGGTCATGCATCGATTATGTCAGGCAAAATCATGTCGGAATGACTGTGAACTGTGAAGGATATGCTAATCAGATAACTGTCGTAAGATTAGACTTCTGCAGTTAATTCCAATGTGATATGCTCGAAATCTTGAATATATCAACGCATAATGTTTTTAATCGAGCAGGAGACCGTCAATAAAAAACGATGAAAAAGATATCCTTTATTAACGTTTCGTCCTTAAGTGTAGAACTTTATCAAAATACAAGGCTAGAAAAAAAACAAAATGAGGAAGGATATATCATAAAGTAAAGTTATCTAATAAGAGAGCAGTAATGATCATTCTTTTTTTCTGCAGTTAAGATCATTCAAACTTTAGCTGAGGTGGATTGTGCAATTTGATTTAAATTTGCATGAGTTTTATCTTCCTGTTTTTATCCTGGGAATTTCAATGGTAAGTATCAAAGGTGCTTGTATAATAAAATATCTCCTTAGCGTTCATTATATTTTATTATGTTAAGCTTAACGATTATACGATTCTACTTATTACTATTAAAAGAATGCTGCTCTTAGATTTGTTTACGTAATCTTTGGCTAAACTTCTTTTTCGTTTTCTCAAGTAAACAAAGATTGTAACCATTATCGCGTATTTTCTTTACCATTTTGTCTTAAGCAGAAAACCACGATCAACCGGAGAAAGTTATGCTCCAATAACGATCCGCCTTAATATATAATATTATAATTATAATAAATGTATATTTTTTTTCAACTTTAAAATAATTATAAATATAAATATAAAAAACATTAGTTTTTCTTATTCGTACGACCATAAGGAAAATAATCATCGTCCGTTGTAAAACACGTTTGCAGACTCTTGTAACATGGCATCCACGTGTACGATTAACTGTTGCAAGTGCTGATGGGTCAACGACCATCTCGAAACCGTCTTACATATTCGATTCTAAAGCAAGAGTATAGTTAACAAACCCGATCACATGGAAGCAACGAATGACGTGGTAGCGGTTATGGTGACCTCATCTGCGAAATTTCACAGAAGCACTTTTTTAATTACCAACGAACAACACTTGTAGTAGCTGCGTTTAAGCCGCCCTGTGACTCCTACAGACGAATCGAGAAACCCTACTGACATTAAGACGACTCCTTTCTTTCTGCTCTACCCTCCTTTTCTTTCCGTTATAGATGACGGACGACGAAAGGAATTCATTCCGTAATATTTGTGCCTAACGGTCGATTGGATCATCCTTAATCCATCTACCGCTCGATGTGACCTAACGTTTGCGATTTCTGCGAGCAAGCGGGCTATACGAAACGTCACAATTTTCGCCTCTATCCGCAGCTCCAAAACCTGCTTTTCTCTGCAGCAGCCGTGTAATAAATCGTTCATTAGCGGATATCCTCCATCGGCCGTCGTTTCTGCGAAGAAGAGAAGAGGATTATTTAAATTGAGACGATAATTCTTACATTATCGGAAGTATGGAAAATACCAACTTGAATTATAGGTTTGAACATGTTGACGCACAAACGTGGTGTTGTGTAAGCAAATATTTTACTTTGATGCCTTAATACTTTCCGCGTGCAGCGCAAAGTTTGTATTAATGTCGAGATAAATCTACACCTTTATGAAGTTCCTTAGATTTCGAAGAAGAAGGCTGGGTGATATTAAGATACCGAATGGTGGCATTACTAGGTTGTTCAGTAAGTTCGCGGAACGAAAATCAAAAAACAAATTTGTAGTTGTAAAGATTACTTTAAAAGTTGAAGACTTTAAATTAATGTTTTGAACTAAAGTTTTACTGAAGTTACAAAGTTTTACTAAAGTTTTACTAAAATTTAAGACATTAAACTAAAGCCTTCAAAAGTTAAAACACACTCCAAATGTGGCAGACAAAGTCGTATTCGAATGTGTGTTTGTTGCAAGCAGAACCTACTGTACACAGCTTTTTGAAACCCAAAACGTTATTTAAAACATTGCAAAAAAATATTGAAATTTTGCTTTGAGTTTCTTATAAAACATGACATATTAAAATTACGTCGAAGTTTAAATTTTACTGTTGAGGAATAGACGGTGCTCCGCGAACTCATCAAACAACCTAATACTCTAAAGAAAGAAATCTATCGAATTAACAGATGTTTTTATAGAATCACTTTTACAGCGACCAGCTCTAAACGGAAGTAGGGAAAATAACGTTTTTACAAGGATTTTCATTGAATTAGCTGGAATATTGCATGGTTGACAACTCATTTGGTATGATCCAACACTCGTCATAAATTTTGTGGCACGATATGGCTCGCCCAATGTCCAGCAGGCTCCTTGACCGATATCCACGAGCCGTGGCGACCAACGATATTTTACGATTGTATGCAAAATATCGATTTCGTGTGCCGACTGTTCTTGGGTGTACAGAAGAGCCCTTTTACCGTTCCCTCCCATCGGGAATGAAAGGTTCGAAATCAGCAAAGAATTGCACAGCCCCGAAATCGAGAGATTGCACGTCAAATCCTGCTAATCCTAGATACAAACTCAGAATGGAATTTTCTATCAAATTTACGTATTCACAGACTTTATACGCATTTTCGAGTAGTGATATTAAGTTGAAATCTTTGTGAAATTAAACCATGTTTAAGTAAGCATAAGCGATTTTCGACAGGCTAACAATTCATTGGAGTAACGAGATTGAAATTCTAATGTTTATAGCGATGCTTCGAAACACGACCGTGGTGAAGCCTGATTCCTCTTCTGCCCGTCGTAAATTTCAGCCTGATTTTAAATCCGCATTGAAATCATACTCCGACAAAACTCGGTCTTTGGAGCAACGTACATTAAAAATGTCCAAGTTTTGTGACCATCTGAAAACCGAATAAAAAGGTTGAGTACTGCTTATTTGACTTTTTAAGAATTTATTTATTTTCGATTATTGCGCATTACGAAAGCACACCATAACTAAGCTTATCTCATGAATCGTCATGAATTTTTATTGTGACCATTTTACATATTTAAGTCGAGGACAAAATGAAAGATTTTTTGCTTATGCGCTGGATAAGGCGCGGTGGGAGATAAGTTTATTTTAATCAGACGCGTCCTGTATCCAAACGATGTTAATTATTCTCTTGGCTGAAGTTTGAAAAAGGTGAAAATTACATCACGAAGTATCAGCCAGTTTTTGAGGCGATGTCCACTTTCCCAAAAGATCGTTTTCTCTCCCACGATCCAATACTCTGACCTTTGTATTATATATTCGCGGAGTACCAAGTTCGAATCTCGACCTAAATCATCGAGATAGGTCTCATAAGCAACGGTTTACAAAATAGCAAGAGCGAATTGTTGTAATTCTACGCACATCGACACGATTGCATTTTGTAGATGTAAAATAAGTATGGTCGATTTGGTAAAAGACTTTTTACAATATTTATGGTAAATTTCGCATGCGAGAATTTTTGAACGGTATAGTTTTATAAATCGGTCATTCTAATCTTTAAATCAATATTTTGCCTAATATGATTAGCGCGCACAAATATACAGCCTTCTAGTAAAATAGATCTGCAAGCTCATAAAAGAGTTTATCGTTTAAAAAGAAATCGTATCATGCTTCTTTATGCCATGATGAAAAAATCATATTGGTCAAAGAGTTTTGCTTCATGAACACAACCAAGTCTGCTGTACTTCCTTTCACCGATTTCATCGATTTGCGAGACATATCCTTGGTAGGTCTTTACTGGTCGCTAAATTAAAAATAAAAGAACGATGAGAAAAATCAACGGATAAAGGAACACGTTAGCTTTTAATCCGAAGAAGATTAAAAAAAACGACTTCATCGATGTAATTATGCTTCTAGGGCACAGTCGGATCTGCTACGCTTTCTACCATCGATTCAACTCGTCGGGATACATATTTTCAGTTTATCTTTGTCCACCACCGAATTCGAAGCGAGAGGCGATGAGAGAATATGCGATATCCACGTACGTTCGCCTGTTCAGCAATGGTGGTTGTGCAATGGAGAAGAGGCCGATGATTTGCTTTCACTGACTCACCTTTAGCGTGATATTACGATTACCATTAGCATTAATCCGAGTGGCATTTCTGCAAATTTGCCTAAAATCTCACGGCAATACGTACGGCATATTTTTGACCCGCGAATATCGACCGCGTGGTCACGTGCCGCGTACGTGCTTTTAATTGCCTGTTATTGAAAAAATTAACCTTACTCGCTATCGACCGGTCGTGCCGGTTGATTTCAACTGGCAAATGAGTCTCGCGTTACCGCACAATTTCGCCCGGCGGCGATAACGAGTGGATTAATACTTACGTACGTAGACCACAGAGAGTCTCCCGTGCATCCTTAAAGTTCAAAGGGACTCTGACTCGTGAACGGTATTCGTCATTATATCTGGGGTTTATCGATAGCCATATCATTATCGCCTTGATGCATCGTACATCGATTAATCAGGCAAAATAGGGGTTTGCTTGCGATGCCAGACGGCATAAAACATGGCGAGGAGGTGATTTCTTCGATCGAGCGGGGAAAAATGTTCTGGCTTTAAAGATACCGGTAAAAATTCCGAGAACGATGGAAGAACACGATAATATTGTAGGCCTAAGGGTTTTTGTATTACTTCTCTTGTCATAAAGGTCAGTATATGATGTTCATTTAGTCCAGGCGTAAGGGAATACTTTTATTAATAAAAGCGACGTTTCGACTTTCTTGTAGAGTCTTTGATAAGCTGTAATGATAACAACGTAAATTTAATGGTTTGGTAAGAAAGAAGAAAGTTGAAACGTTGCTTTTATTGGTAAAAGTAGTGCTTTGCTCCTGGACCGAATAAACATCGTTTACTGACCTACACGATGATATAGTTAGATTACGTCTTTTAACGACGTATAAGTTACATTTGTATTATTATCGGAGAGATCTGTTTGAAAGGTCAGCTTTAGTTAATCAATTAACTCGCCATTTAGAAATTCCTCTACATCGAGTAGAATTGATTAATCGGAAACAGATCTAATAATCAAGCATTATAGAGGAAATGCAGATAACTTCTAATCCGTTAACGTCTATTTTGATAGCACCAGATCTTGCTGTATATTTGATTTGTATTTCCTCTTTTACTTTAAGGTCGCTTCTTCTGCTTGTTGCATGATTCACTGTTCATTTCGTTATTGAGTCATAGCTTATTATGGACATTTTCTAAATTATCTTGCATAAACTTTACGCCTAACACTGTCTTTTAATGTCAATTATCGAGAAAGAAGTGTACTTGATACTTTTATACGACCAATGCGTATTGTGTAAAGGATATAGTGAAATAATTGATTTGTAATAAAATATGAAACTTATTTGGGTTTTATATGCATTTGAAATGAAACTGCGTTTTACAATTACGTTTCATTCAATAAACATATAAAAAAAATAAAAAGATATATTGAGAAAAATCTTTTAAATATTTTTTTTCAAAATTTGGCATTTCATTGTTGTTTTCAATTCCATTGTTCAATTACTGTAGAAAAAAAACAACATTCATCGTTCGAAATATTCCCTGTTTGATTGTTTTGCATTAATTGGGATGATATATGCTCTATGTTATTTTAGAAAATTGTGTAAAGGCTAAGAAAACCTGTAAGAGAATTTTGTAAATTTGAATAAATCATGTTAAACAAGCTGTGTGAAAGCAAATCGCATAAATAAACAAAATTATCGCGTGAAGAAGATTCCAGATGTATCTCATTTTAGAATACGTGCAATAGAATCATCGTGCGATAATATTACCCTTCTTTTTTTCATCTTGCAATGATTGAGAATTATTAACATTACTACCAAGTTTTCTCCAAGATGCGCGTCGGCAATTAAGTATATCTCGATCATCAAATCTCAGGCATTCAAGGATAATTATGCTCCTTGTTAAAATAGAAGTCAAATTCTCGTTGATAGAACGCGATCCTCTTCCTCTCTCGAAATCCTGACGCAACTCATTGAGCAATCTCAGACGTAACGAGCAGTCACACGAGAACTTTAGCCGGGCAACCGGCTCTTCAAACTTCCACATTCTTCATGTCATAAATACAGTTTGCTCAGGCCGTAGATCCCATGAAGGGCTGCACTTTCGAGCGAGAATCAACTATCGCAATGCGATAAAATCTTTATGCAAAGTACTTTTTTCAGAGCAGCTAAAATAATAATCTGGTACTGAACGCTTAACCAAAAAGTATTTTTTTCGATCAATTTTCTTTCGGTGTATTATATTTATTAGAGAACACCTATTTATTCTCTCCCCTTTTAGACTCGGTTTTGATAGACATCGCGATAGAAGTGAGCAGGATTGCTTAACTGTTCAAACCTATGGTATTCCCGCAATAGAGTATCCTTTATTCCAGCTTCGCTAGACCTCTGGTTTGCCTTACCTCGTAAATTGATATCGCAGGATGATTTCTGGAATCACTCCTAATTTTAAAAGTCATATTCTTGTAATACACTTTGGACTAAAATATAATGCCAAATAATAACCAGTATGATATAATCTCAAGCAATATTCCGTATTAATAATCTACCCTTCAAATCTGAATTTTTGTAGGGACAAATTATCTTTTATCCAAACTTTTAAACATTTGAGTCTATGTCGTGTACGAACAATACGGAATTATACGTACAAACCGTTTTATAACTCATGATGACTTTAACGTAACGTTGTATTTACACACTTTAGCCTAAGTCAGCTAGGTTTTCTTTCTAGATTCATGAATTATTTTGAATAAACATCTCTCTTGATCACATGACACATGATCACTTGTTAAATTGATTACTCGATGGAATCGCATTCAGGCAATACCATGTATGGTGGAAATACAACAAGATTGTCCTCGGTACTTTTATCATGGATTCCTCAGACATCCCTTGTTCACGTACTTCATCCGTTCAAAGTGACATCAAAGTGATCAATGTGTAAATATCCTAAATTAATGATCTGCTTTAACGATATTTAATGTTTCATATCAAATTTACTTAGGCTGTACACACCAAAGTAATATTGATTCGAAGCTGTTGAGAATGATAGTTTAACAGAAAAAATGTGTAAATACAAGAGGAAGTACAATATGAGTCTATCCGTAGATATAAACAGTTCCACGGACAAGTTGATCGATGTAAAAAATGCGAGAAAGATCGTGTGCAGTTGATGGATAAAAATGTGGAATAAGATCACATGTGCCGCGCGAAATTAATAAAGACGCCATTGTGCTTTGTATTATGTTATATTGCATATCGATGTATATAAACCTACATGCATTAAAAGTCACCTTCATAGGTTATTAAATCGATTAACGCCCTCTCGAGTCATATTCAATATTGCGTTAAAGTTTTAATTAATATTATATAACCATTATTAATATAGTATTAACAGCGATTTGATCTCGGACGACGATATCCCCTCAATTCCAGTGATCGAGAAACCATTCACCCTTTAAATGCCAGCTAACATCCGAATACTTGCCCAAAAAATACTAGACTATTTTGTACACCAATACACATACAGAAGAAGAAGATTTACATTCCAGTCAAGTATCAAACGATCGTAACAAAAGACTGCCGAATACCGATGCTACACACTATATTATACGACTGCTGTCCTTAAACATCCTCCAACACTTTTTCCAAAGCAAACATAATTTTCTACAATGTTAAACGAAAGTATCCATAATTCTTGAATAACAGGACAGTCCTATATTCTTCCTCCTATTTTTTTTTTTCTATTCATAGAGAAGCGATGTATCCATCCTTAGCACTCGAGAGGTAGGATCGCTAATCTAATTTCCAGGTAACGAGGGGGCACCAAAGTCCGGTGTCGAATCGTCGGATGATCGATGTCCCGCGAGGTAACTCACGTCGCTTAAACGCAGCTTTGCTTCGTAGTCAGGACCTCTAGTATTTCCTGTAAGGATCCTCCTCTTCGGGATGGGCCGCGTTGTGGGCCAGGGCGCGTTGTATCGCCACTGGAATCGGAGGCGGCGTGGGCAGGTGGGCGCCAGCCGCCTGGAAGCCGTTCTCGTCCGCCGTGTAGGTCACCAATATCGGCGTGCCATCCGGCGCCGTATAGCTGAACTGGCCCCTCACCACCTCGATCTGATTCGGCCCGATGTTCTTCGGTTGTCCCTGCTCGGACACCGATATTCCGTTTTCCGTGTCGTAGCTGAAACACGTGTGAATCTCTTTCTCGTTTGTTCGATATTTTTAGGACATACGTTTTTAATACGTTGAGCGCGATACCACTTTTCCTGCGCTTTTTGCTCAAGACAAGGTTCGACACTGTTTTGTTAAAGTGAGTTTTCCTAGCGAGCGGTTTTTTGCGCAGCAGGAACTGAATTTGCCTAGAAACCTTGGCAGGAATGCGAAATATATATTTTCTATCGCGCTCCTGTCTATGTTCTTAGGCAAATTCGGTTCCTGCTGCGCAAAAAACCGAATGATCGGAAAAACTACCTTAAACAACGTACAATGTAAGAAGATACGAAGTATACAGGTATCTAAACAAAAGGGGATGACGTCGGGGATGGTAAGAAGACACTCTTGAAACTCCCGCTGAGAGTTAAAGTGATGTAGTGGATAGAACCCAGGTTCGAATCCCGTCACCTCTGGTTTTTCCAAGCGATATGTATACCGTAACGTGGGTAGCTTGGAAACAACGGCCAAATAAAATTAGCAGTCGGTGCGGACAATAAAAAAAAAATTCCCGCTCTCACGCACCGATGTTGCCAAAATTAAAAGTTCGAAATCAGTCCCAAGGACCCACGCTACTCAAACGAAAAGTTCACTGTCAGTCCGTAGGGACTGACTGCACCTAAACGGAAAGTCCACTGTCAGTCCCTAAAGACGGTACGATCGCGCTTCTTCTGATTAGTGCATAAACGCGCCAACTTTTTGATCGATAGAGTTCAAACAACGACACGCTTGGATTATGTCGTTGTGTGTATTTACTGTTATTCCTTATCAAGATTATACTAAACTTCTGGAGTTTTTGCAGTCATGACTATATTAATAATAAATCGAATCAGATAATACCTACTGTTCGCGTAAAGAAAGATAGGGTAATCGCACTGCTTGGCAATTTTTACACGAAATTTAAAAAACGCGATTATTTTGCCTGGCATTTTTCAAGTGATTTTTTGCAAAGACCCGTGCTACTCAACGGCTAAGATGGATCTAAGATCCCTGGATATGCGGTGTATATTTAATGTGGAATGGTATCCGGAAGTGACAGAGAAGGTTTTGCATGTGGATTCTTGAATTATTAGTTTTTAGTAGAAAAGTGATGAGATTTTAAAAGGGATTTTCGTTAAATTGATAGATTTTTATAATAAAATTAAAAAATGTGTAAGTTACAGTCAATCGCGCGTTATTTAGACAATTGGCGTTAATCGTGTTAGACTTTTAACGAAAATACGAGAAAATATGATTTCAGTAAAAATTAAATTGAATTTTTGAAGACAGATTTTTTGTATTCTGGACGCTTTAACAGTCATGATGATTATAGATGACTGGCATAAACAAACATAATAAAAATGGTATATACGGAAACAATAATCTTTATAATTTCATAAATGCAATTAATATTAGAATAGGTTTAATGAAATTGACTTAGGAAAAATAATGATCAAATGATTTTGAGTATAATCCAAGCTTCAAGCAAAAAAGACCTTAATGCGGTGAATTAACGTTTATACGTAGGTATTTCAAGCAATATCCATTCCATTGCTTCGGCCTGCTCGAATGAATTAAACGGAGGAGAGAGAATCGGCAATTGATCAAGGCATTTGACACAAGCACCACCTCCTAAGACCGAGGTGGAGCTTAGAAGAATCTAATGCATACATGTGTAATGGAAGATTCAATATTGATACGAGTACATCATCCAATTGATATCATCAACGTAGATAGAAAGAATACACCAGTAATAATTATAAACCAACATCATAAATAATCCTTTTCGCATACTTAATATCAGCAACTTATTAAAAAAAAGGCGTGAATATATTTTATTACATGAAGATCAGCTCACACCTTTTTATTATAACGAATTTTTACGTCCATATGCTTACAAACTTAATATTCAATATTAAGCAATATTCAAACTCATAACTATTGTCACACACTTTTGATTGGTAATACACCACTTCTCCGAATTTTTCACAGAGCTCAAAAAAACAAATCCCCAAAACAATCAAGACTTCGGGTTTGTGTGTTTTATTTTCCAATCTGTTATATAGTTTGCGATATTAAAATGGAATGTTTAAGCAGCTACTTTAAAGATTAATTTTCAGGTTTCCCGACGCGGCAACATGACCAATGTCGGTTATACACAACTTCTCGCTGTTTTCTCGTATCTCTTTGGAGGATGCGAGAAGAATCGACGATCGATCAAAGACTCTGACAGAAGCGCCACCTCCTAAGATCGAGGTGGGACTTCGTAGATCGACGAAGTTCCAGAAACAGGTGTCACGGGAGGGGCTAAGATCTAGGCGCGGGCTTGAGCTGTTCGATGCGTACCGAAGGTAGGCGCGTAGGTTGGTAGGTAGGTAGGTAGGTCGATTGTAATTATTCGATTATGCAATGCGTTTATTGCAAACTGCGCACTCGTCTACTGCGGACGATTAACATCAGAGCCTCGTATTTCACCTCGTTCGACCGCCCAACAAGGGTTTTCCACTTCCTTGATTATTATAAATTTAGGTCTTTAATTCGTTTTTCAAGTCATTAAATTATGATGCTTCGAATAGATACTTGATATGGATTACTCCAAGGTACTTCAAGTTTTTTGAGCATGAATTTTTGTAATTTTTATCATACTTTAGTGGATGATGAATGACAAAGATGTTGAATGCCCTTCCTATTTTTTGATTTGGTGAAAGTCTTTAGTCAGGTATACTTTGATCGAATATGCGACGAATAATTCAGACAATGAATAATTTTTTTTAGGCAAAGCATATACTATAAAATCTGAAACGTATAGAAGGTTGCAATATATTGTAGGTTCCTAGGAAAATCGTGAAAAATTCTACATCTATTTGGGCACCCTTCTTGACAGAAGTTTGATCACGTCAAATTGCATGAAGTATATTTAATACCAAAAAAAAAAAACTAAGCATTTTGAATATTCAAACTTTAACTAAACCTCACATTGAAATAATTATTAGTAATGAGGGTTTGAATATTTTTGTATCTTAATGTTAAGTCCCTTATTCTTTATTATATTAAACTTTTTATATATTAACTTGGCTTAGTATCACGACGAATAACTGTCCTCGGCATTATTTTCTTGTTTTTGTTATCAGATCGAAGAGGATCTATCGACATAAATTTTTCAGAAAGTTCTTTATATAATCTAGCGTGAGCGAGAGTTATTTAAAACACTTTAGTGGTAATATTAAAAATGAAGGGTGATAAATAAGTTTTATCGGCTTGCCTCTTTTTTTTATTTCAGTGTACCTTAAATATATCGCCAAGAAGTAATTATAATTAGGAGATAATTGTGATAACTGTACAGATTTCGCAGAGTTAACCCAAATGTCTGAGATTAAGTAATATTATTATAAGTTAAAACGTAAGCGCGAAGCGAAATGTCAATTCACTCTTCAATGTTTGACGTCTGCGATAATCACGGCAACAATCGTCTTAAGAAATCTCGCGTAACTTGACCCCCGTCGACCCGCGATCTCGTTACACGAGGTTAATTACACCGAAGAATATATTCTTCGTGTCAAAAAGTCAAAGCCCGGTAGAAAGTCCTAGAGGTCATTGAATCATAAAAGATCCTCAAATTGTTGACACATATTTTAAATCTTACTTCCACAGATGCTTCTCTAAACCGATTTCATTATTTAATGATTACTATTAGAGAGTAGAATGTTTATTTGGTCCTTTGATTAAATTTAAAGTTTAGCACACGAATAGTGTATAATTAGTAAAAGCATAAGAAAATCTATAAAGACATTATTGTAATTAATAATAATAATGTCGATGTTGTTAAAGTCGAACATGTTATGCATTATATTTATTATACACAATCTTAGGAGTTAGAATCATAAAAATAATACAAATTGATTCGAGTTAAATTAAACAATACCTTTTAATGGTAAATGACTTTACACAAATGCCATTACAAAATCTAATACTCAAATATCTACGAAGGTAATTGTAAATCATTTTGTGACAGGTAAATGCTGGACCAGGAATGACCAATACGCGGCATGCTGTTTTCTTTGACGTGCGGTTCGCCGTCATATTTGATGAATTGCGTTTTTTGAAATATCCGGTATATCTATTTTTATTTTATATTTATTACCGTATAAATAAATTTTGTGACTGGTTTAATAATGGTTTTTTCTTTTCATATTTGGTAGTATTGTTTTCTTTTCACGTTTATACTCAATGAACACTTTCAGTGTATCTCAGTATTCAAATTAATCACTTCCAATAAAAACGAATAAGTACAAAATTTGTCACAAAACCATATATCAGAAAAAAATATTGGGAAGAAAATTACCTTTATCCTTATTTATACGCGGCCCCTGTAAATATTTACGTCGTCTATACGAGCCATGGTGCAAATTGGTTTGATTAAGCCTATGCTGGACGATTCGACGTTTTCCAATTTGGCTATGAGATAATTTGTCTACCGCTTAATTGCAATCGTGCCCGTTAATCGCTATTAATGATTCACCTTCACGCGAGAAACCGTAAATTGTGACGGTGAGAAGGAGAATACCGCGAATCTTATTAGCGAGTGATTACATGGATCGTCGCGTGACGCGTATGCAGGCTCCGCGTATTTTTGAGCGGAGTGGAACAGAGGTCCTTCGAGCGTGTCGAGATCGCTTTTCAGGAAACGTTCCACCGCCTTGAGGAAGCTTATCTGTCTTCGAGACCAGGCGGAAGGACGATCTCACCTGTAGGAGTAAGATCCACCCGGGGAGATGTCTTGGGATTGTCGCAATATGGCGATGTGCCGGCCAAGATACTCAGGTCTATAGGGGTTGAACTGCGCGTACGCCACAGTCGCCAAGCCGAACAGTACCATCTGCAAAATGATTTACAAGCTGTATGTCGCAGTCCGCGAAATTATTGGTAATTTCAAAATCAGTAATCGATCGTGCATCCTTTGCCATCCACAAACGGTTATTTTACATTGGTTTATGAATTCTTTTGCAGTTTGTGTTGCACCTACATGAGTACCTCAGGAGAGATATCTTGGTGCAAAAATATGTAGACCATTAGCCCTTCGAGTGAAAGGGTCGAATCCTGGTCTAGCTATCTGAAAGACACAGGGTTCCTGAGGAATGGATGCTCTTCCAGGATGGAGTCGCATAAGGTAATACTAACAGAAGGATTCTCTGACGAGAAAACCGATAGTTGTATTGTTTGTGAGACATGCAGGAGGTTTGACAGTATCAAAGACGGATATAAGTGTGGCTCGCGGAGCAACATGACTTTGTAAGTGTCCGTTGACACGCGCATCGCGAGTTAAAGTTAAAAGAGGTAGCATTTCAGGACAAATGTTCTGTCAGAATACTCTAATGTCAGTTGCAGATAATAACCTTTTTGTTACATAATTATATAAGTACTGTCATAGTAGGACACATTGCTTTTGCTGTGCTGTAATCGATACAATTGTCAGTATTCTTTACATCACATTTTCAAAATAATATTACAAGTTCTCTGCTTATGTTATCCAAGCTTAGTTGAAATTGCCTGGTAGTTGGTACCTTGTGTTAACATACATTCAAACGTAATTCCTGGTAGCGTAAATTAAACCGTATTGTAGGTATTGTCTTATCAGATTTCCTGCAGTAATTTCTCACGTGGATTTTGCTATCCGTTAAACGTGTTTTGACAGAAGCATCGCGCGTATTGGTTTAAAAATACTGAAACGAATACTCGGTGCATCGAACATGCGAGTTTGGTTCGTTCGCAATAAGAAGAGAAATATCTATGGATCTTCTCGATAGTTATGCAAAAGGGCTGGTAGGCAGGCCGTAAGTAGGCAGTCAGGAACGTAAAAGAATTTCGATCGGCGAAGTTGGTATGGTTATGAATAATTATATGCAATTGATGCGTCATTTTCTCTATCTACCGCCTATCTTGCTCTTTCTCAGCTGCCAGTTATATTCAAGAAATTAATTGATTTACACTACTGGAATGTTATTGTTCCAACTAGCGGCTGCGGAATGAGCAACGTACATGACTTCGATAGCTATCTCGTTTCCTAGATTTTGTGCCGCTTTCATTTTTCAATAAAACACATCCGCCTTGTTCAGATAAGACAAAATACCGTGTTTGTGATCAGTGAATTTAAGGCATCTACATAATATTACAATTCGCCTATTTATTCTGCATTATTATTCCTGCATAATATTACTATTCGCCTAACATAATTACCCTATTTAGCCAATGTATTTATGTAATAGTGGAATTACACTTTCCATTTTTATATTTCCTTCAACTCATCAATCTTGTTAAAGCAGATACATTTATCTTATTTCATCATATCTACTTTGTTCAAAAAGAGACGCCAATACCATACTATAGCTTTTGACTCAAACCTAATAATCTCAGATAATCCTAAATACGAACACAAGACGTCTTAACCCATTATATGCCAAATCAAAATGCAAACCAAAATAATCCACTAATAAATTCATTTCCTGCACTAAGCTAATTAGAGAAAAAATATTATCATTATGTTTGTAACTTTTATAGCAGTCGGTTCAACATTTAATTGCAACGATCAAAACCAAAAGTTCCACCGCTTAGGTAAAAATAAATAAAGAAACAAGCGTCCCAAAAAAAAAGGGGCTATGGTAAATAATCGGTTAAGTCCAGATTCAAGCGAAGAGAATCTCTATCAAGATCGCAAACAATCCCTTACGAGCAAAGCATATTTGCGCTCGCAATCACGCCGATAATGTATCTGTAGAAGAATGAACCGAGACACTCACGATGGTCTTCATAGCGCTGCCTCGTTGTCGGAAATAAAACTCTCCTCCTGGATGATGAACAAGCGAATCGGGATTTATCACACTCGACCACCGGCTTCCGGCAAGACGCGTACGATGGCAATCGAAGTTAGGAGTACGCGCCCAGGTGGGTCACGGTGAGGCTTTATAGTCGCCGTGGCGCTCTGCATCTGCCTCCTTTTCGCCCCGCCACACCATTTCCTGGAGCCCGAAGGGGAGAATAGATCTTGGTGGTACTACTGGCGTATAATCCGCAACCCGGGGTGGTGGTGGATGAGGCCTGCTCCCTGGATGGTGACCCCCGGTAGGCGGTGAGCGTGTGCACGCGGTTCCACACGTCCACTTCTGCCTACGACTCGTGTGCAATCTTAACCAACGGTTCAGTCGCACTCATGGTTGCCGTGACTCGGCTGCACCGGCTCGTGACCGGGCCTTTGGACGTTTGGAACCTCGAAATAAAACCGATTCTTCATCCTCTGCATGCTCGTCATTGTGAATGTTCGCGTTGACTTGGGCTTGCTTTGGGATTCCTTAATGTGCGGTTTATAAATTACTTTGGCACGTTGAACGAGCACGTAACCCAGATATGGGTTACGGCTGTGTTTCCGCGGAGGCTCTCAAGCTACCGCGCTGCTTACGCTTCGAGTCTCGTTTGGGATAGCGGTAGGATAGCGGTGGCTCTGATACTCGCGGTTATACGGGGGACTGCTCAACGTGTTACTTTATTTGAAATTATACGATCTGATTTTGAACCACTCGCTTTTGTTATATTTGGATATGCACTTGGCTTAGTGGCATAGGTTTTACTTTGGATTAGTAGTATTTTTGGAGTTGCGAGAAGTGGATTGATCGTACTTATTGTTTCGTATCTTTTATAACGTTGACTGTTGAGCGCGTTTGGTTAAATACTACTGTTCTAAGATACATTCCGAACTGCCGGTACTGTAATATATATATCGTATGAAAAATTCTCTGCGGATGATGAGCGGATTTTGAACTAGGATTTTCCGAATAGATCTGTCCATTATATGCCAGTGCATATTTATTATTTTTTGTTTTTATTTGTGGATTATTATATGGCTATATTTGAAACATATGGCGAATATGTAGGTACTGGTAAATTTACACTATACAAGTATCGAATGTGCTCTAATGCAGTCTCGAATAGTTTTTCTTGATTGCTCTCCATTGTGCGTTCGTGTTTAAGAAGATGCATATTGCTATTTGTTAATGTTAAATGCTGTTTAAATATATGCACATATGTGTAGGATGAAAATTCAAGATATGAAATGAAAGGTAAAAGGTGTCACCGATATAATTTACTTGCTTTTATTTATGGAAAGTAACGTTTCAAATTAATCTTGCTGCATGTCGAGAAATACATAATTTGGTATCACTAATATTTTTTTTAACAAAGGCATGGAAATATAAGAATCAATCCTGTTGTATCAAATTAAATAATTTGGATTTTTATGTATACTCGGATAGAATTTTTCAAAATAAACCCGATGCCTAATTATGAAATTTTTTCAAAGTTATTTATGATCAATTATATTGAAAAATAAATAAAACATCAGATTATATCTCAAATCTTCTCTAACTTCTCTTAACCAAACAAACTTGATCTAAAACATTTTTCTATATTGTTCAATGAAACGACTTATTTAGGTAACTCATTTTCAACACTTAATCATGTATGTTTTGTGAAACATAATGAATCATATTAAAATATCCTTAGGATGATAGTTGAGTATCGTAGATCTAAAAACAATTTTCTAAATAAAAAGCAGCACCACATAGTCATCATATAATGTTAGTGTGTTAAAGTACACGTATTTTATCACACATTTCTTTTACTCCGTTTCTCATATTCATGCCGGCTGTACCTATTGTAGACAATCGCACAGGGGTTCAGTGTTTCATTTCACATGCAATAACTGCGAGTTCGGGCGTTTGATTAGCGATTCTTATTACTCGATTCTACGTTCACATACTGCGATATCGCAACGTAAGGAAGTGAAAAGTAAAAGGACTTGTAAAAGAGAGTTGCAAGGAATGAACGCAAGCTTCGAAATAGCGGCAACTTATTTATTGTAATGAGAAACACACAAATTGATCGATGAATTTTGCGTGCAGAAAAAAATTGTAGTTTTCATTCATTGATTTCAGCTATATTGTATATCGTAGATTCTTATATCTCACGATTGTATAATACGAGTGAAATTACTACTGTATAATTGGTTTAGTTTCCCGACAATACATGGCTGAGTTCTGGAATTAAAGTTTAGCTTCCGCCGCTTCGCTATTACGAAAGAGGGTGCAGGAATTCTAAATAAAATCTTGGATCTTTGATATACCAGAAATCTTTTACCGTGTTATCTTATATTTTTATTACATATCCACATTGCGATACTCTATGGTTCGATATAATACCAGTGAAACCGTTCGTGCGTAGCTAAGGTTTACCCTGAAGGGTACACTGAGAGTACTCAAAGTTTAACAGCAGCAGCTTCGATATCGTGAAGAAAAGTCTAAAAACCATTGACCAAACCTTAAGTCTGCGAGCAAGCAGAAAATTTTACCCACCGTTTCTGCTTCTACTAAATGCTCATATTCCGATACTTCATGGTTGAACACAATACTTTATTAGATAAGCTCTGAGGTAGAGTGCGCCCAAAGATGACGGTTTATCATCCGCGGTTTCGGTGTTACGAAAGAAGGCATAAGAATCGCGGATCGAATCCTGGATCTATCGAAGACCAGAAACCTTTATCCAGCGTTACTGCTTGCTTCGCATGTTCACATTTCGGTACTATGCGCTTAAACACAATGCCTTGATCCACCAGACTCTAGAGTACAAGGGATCTAGGTATCGTGGCTTAAGTGCGATACGTACCAGTCGTAGAGCTGTCATTATGTTAATGCATATATGTAATATCTGGAAAGAGACGGCGGCCTCATCACGGAATTCAGATCGGCAAATTTGCCACGGATCATCGCAGGGCGTATTCCTTTCACTGCTCCACGACCGAGATGCACGGTGCAACGGTTCGCCGCGCCGCATTGACGATCCTTGCGACATTCCCGGGGCGGAACACCGGCACATCCTCGTCCTTCGGCCTATCGCGCCCGTCTGAAGCCTGGAAACCTTATAAAGCAACTCGTAGAACGCGACTTTAGTCGGCGTAATCGACGATTTAATTACCTGGACAATATTCGAACCTTATCTCGGCCGTAGTATCGCTTCGAAGCCCTTTACGCGTTTTCCAAAAATTCTCCATACTTCTTATTAGTGGCGCGCTTAATTTGACCTGGATGTATAGTCGATTAAGCTCGTATAATCTAACAAAATCCCTGGTAATTCGATTATCATATCACGTCTCCTCGAGACCTTTGTTTATTTTCCTCGCGAATACCTGTGCAATATGATCATTTTATACCACTGGTATGAATTACTACTGTCTCAAGGAAAGCCCATATTGCGCAACGACATTAAACGTTTTAGCCGGTCACCAAAGGCTGTGCAAAATATCTTGTAATGCTAGAAAGTGTGAGATGATCGATTATTAAGCCGTCGTTCAGAAAAGTGAATTGCGTGTATCAATGGACAATTGTTTAAGTCTAAATGTTACAGCTTGGAGGATCGGGAAGCTCTTAGACGAGCAACGCGATCGAGGAGCCGAGTTTTGGAAAGACGAGCCGTTGGCTGTTTTGCACGCGCATTTGGGTACACGAACGGAAGAATGGGTGGGAGGGGAGGGGCTGTTGTGAGGCGAATAGGAAGTAGACATTTCCTGGCGGTTCTACGAGCAGTATGCACAATACAACACTCCTCGCGCCGCATCGATGATCCTTGCGACATTCTCCGACAGTAAGCCGCTGCATCTTCGTCCTTCGACCTATCAGGATCTCTTTGGCTCGTGAAACGTTTGCGTGGGCATCGTACAATTATGTTCGTGGCCAGGTTATGACAAAGGAAAGAATATCAGAAGACAATATCAGCGTGATTTATTAATGCAAGCGGAGAAATGCGTAAGAGAAATTCTCACGGTCGCTTGAGGCTAATTTTATTGCGACTAGGATTCTTTGCGCCGATACAAATGCTTTACATTTTTCAAGGCGTTTCATAATTCTAATTTTACGTATAAAAAGTGCAGAATTACGTTGATTTGAGCATGGTTCATTTATGAAGCCACTTAATCGAATATTCGGTATATCCACGGTTTTTATTTTATATATGGTACACTTGATATCATTATTTGAGATATTCTGTGATAAAATATTTATTACAACCTTTTGCACTGAAACAATTAATGAATTGCAAAACGATGACTCCAGGATGCGCGATTATCGCCGGCAGTATGAGTCAGTCTTAAAGGGCTTAGTGCTCTTTAACTATATATCCGACCAATTAGAGAAATTCTTCAAAAGGAGCGATATAGCCTCGAGAAATACAAGACGGAGGATCTGCTTTGGTTTATAAATTAACCGGGTCTTAAAGGCGATAACTCGTTGTTTCGCACGAGCAAGTGTGATCTTTCTCTTACTCTCTCACTCTTGAAACAACACGGATCTCCTCGCGCCGACCTATCAAGATTTCTTGGTCCAGCAAAGTTTGTGACTCGTTCCTGTGATCTTCTCGAAGCTACCTGTCAACTTGACAAACAAGCAAGCTACTACTGCCCTCGATGAGACATGCGTACAATTCAGTAGAGAAATCAAGCGGTTGTCGATGACTCGGATTTTTTCCCACAAAGGCGTTATCGAGGAACGAAGACTCGCGTTTCTACGAATGGCTCGTAAAGAAGTGTTTATTAATAAGATTTTTCAAACCTGCGATGAGAAAGTGATAAAATCCGCAGACTTCCAGTGATGAAAACCAGATTTATATCCAATCGATAGTAAGATGATACGTTAATGAGCATAGAACCATAATAGATAAAATAGCTATCGTAAATATCTCCTATAACTTTACTCATTTCTCGTAGACTTTCTGTCGTAACACGGCGTATCTCAGTACGCTTTACATAACACGGCGCATGCAAATGAGTTTAACCAGCGATATCGAAAATCAGACGCTCACTCGGTGTTCTTTGATTTTTCAAGAACATTTTTCATAGAGCATAAACTGATCGTCTGATATTTCTGTCTAATGTGTAAGTACAAGACTGCCTCACGGTAATTATCAGCAGCGAGAATAAAAAGGGATAAATTAGATGAAGTATGTGATAAGTGGATCATTTATTATGACATCGTGATTTAAACACGATATATTATTACACTTTTCTCTTGGAACATCCTCGGCGTGGATGTCGATGTAAAGTTCGCGTGGGCAACGTGAGCTTGGCAGGTGGTACTTAACCATAGCCAGTGCCGACCGTGTCGAGACCCATGCTTTGGAAACGTTTAATGATCATTAACCTATAAGTTTTTGCTTGCTAATAGACATCTACAGTGCTTATTCCGTAACAAAGCATCAAAAATTATCGCGCGTTTTGGATCGGATTTTAACCTGTTCGATATCACATGGATAATCCGTGATTAGCACTAAATTTCTCGTCTGAGTTTATTGCTAATTTCGCTATCAAAAGAATTTTGACGGTGCAAAACCTCGATGCAATATAGATGACGCGAATGCAAATGTGTAGAAAGTGTAGTAATGATCAACAAGCCGTCGTAATTTCATACAGTGACAAGCCTCTTATTGTCTCAAACAACTGGGTTCTAAGTTCCCAACGCGAGTCTGAGATCCGTTATATCCCTAACGTCCTCTTCGTCGATCGATGATCGTGGAACAAAGGAAAGAAGGAGTGTGATCAGTCAATAAAAAAATTTATGTATATAAGTGTTCCTATATTTCGGGGAATGTGTCCGGTAGTCATACAAGTGAGAATATAAATTTCATTAGTGATCTTATATCGGGTAGATAATAATAATATATAAATATTATTATTATTATAAATATTACGTAATTTCAGGGATTGGTTTTTTCGCTCATTAGAAATTTTCAAAATATGTTGCTTGTTCGGTATACGAGCGGTATGTCAGCACATAATAAGTCATTGTTCTACTCAAATATTGTTTTACAATAACTTATATTCATAATATAATAATTCTCTGTCTTCATAACCGATTCTATCGCACGCGCGCGCGCGTTTGTGTACGTACACATACGGTAGAGTCGATTATGACGGCAGAGAATTATTATATTATGAATATAAGTTATTATAAAACAATATTTGAATAGAACAATTACCTATTATGTGGTGATTAGATAATATGGTATGTTACATACTCGTTACACACATTATTTAATCATCACATAATAGGTAATTTTTCTACTCAAATATTGTTTTATAATAACTTATTATATATTCAACCATATCATGATAATTCTCTATCTTCATACACGATTCCACCGTATGTACATATATTTTTGTATAACTTGAAAGGGGTCACGCAAAGTGATCGAAACATCGTAATAAACCGCATAAACAACATGTCTTACAAATATTACATTTTTTACTACTGGTCTGAGGAAAATATTAATCAAATGTTATTCATTTCGCATATATAGGAAGTCGTGAAAAAAATTCGAGCCATCGGGTAGTTGGACCGTGAATCCAAGATTAATAAGCAATCGGGAATAATAAGATTTCTTTTGAAAGCTTCTACGATTGCGATCATTATTAGTCCCTTGCTTTCTTTGTCTCTATTCTGGTATTCGCAGATTACAGAAGACTCAACCTTGAGTTTCGCGTTACGGCCTCGTGCGGGTTAATAGGATAAATCTAAGGCCTTGCGGTAACTAATTTTTACGACGATTTGCCTGCAGGATATCGAGTATCCACCTGAATTGTCTTGCCGATGCCGACGATAATGGTTGATTGGGATTAAGGGCAGCTACGGGTTTATATGTAGCCTACTTTGCGTAACTGAAAGTACGTTGATGGTATTTGAACTACAATACTACTTATGTTCATGATCGACCTTCGTACAAAGATAGATAGTATGGTGGCACATGGAGTAATTTATAAGGTAAAGCTAAAAATAATATCGTTTATTTAATGCATGATTGTGTATCTTAGTTGCATAGTATTATTTAACGTGTGATACGTTTGTTGTTGTCTTCGTCAGAATAATCCCAAATAACAATTCAGACGCTATAAGTGAAATTTGGATTTTTATACTATCCTCTAAGGCACCAGGTGAAGATTGATAAAACACAGCATGAAAGATTAGAATTTGTTCGAACCAATATAGCATTAAGAAGAAAACTTATAATTATATAAGTAGATACAAAAGATGTAAAGGTCATACATAAAGATCCAAAAGCCCAAAATTGTTCAAAAACGAAATTCAAAATTTAGCAGAGAGGTGGGAAAAGGTTATATCCGATGAGAAAAACTACATGATTAATACAGTTGTAGTAAGTCAGTTTTCTCTTTATTCTTTCACTTACTCATTGAATATCACATAAATTATGATGCATTTAAATACTTTTATAATATCTACATATGTAAAAAAGCACAACTTCTAAACTTAAAAAAAGCATTATTTTCAGCTTTCCTTCATATATCATATTTTTTCCAAAACTTGAAGTCCATAGTAAATAGTTTCTCTGCATTTGGTAGCTGCATCTTAGTATGGATAATAGCACTACAAACAAAAGGTAAACAGTATTCTCAAAGGTTAATATGACACAACACATCTCTTTTACGGAAACTATACAAACTCGTAAAATTCCAAATATGCGATTATGTTTCCGACCTTTTGTTGGCTATGCCAATGCTGTCAGTACGATTCTATGGCAAATCAGTTAATACGTGAATTTTATGTACGCTTCTGGTTTGTCACGATTGTAGTTTTTCATAAAAATGGTGCTCGGGATAATTGTTTAGATAAATTAAACTAGGAGGATGGAAGGAGGGGTGCAAAAATAATATAATTTACGGTATAGTAATTCTTAAGTGGAGGTACAAATTCCTTGCTAATAATTTTTATTACCTCTGACGAGGTATTATAACGAGCTTAAATTAAGTTAAGTTAAAGCTTTAGTTTCTTTAAGACCATTAGTTTAATTGTCCCATAAAAGAGGACACAGCTCAAATGTCTATTTCGTGTACCTCACTTTTCACAACTTTGTCACGACTCAAGTTTTGCTCGCTGAAATAAATCATGCCTGTCACATTCCACGAGACGATTTACTTTTACTTTCTTAAAACTACGTAAAACTACAAACAGCGTGAACTTTTGCAATCAAACACATTCATTATTTTTTCTCATTAACCCTTGACCGACAAAAAAAACCATTTCTGATTCGAGCGATAACCTCCAAACACGCATGACTATGAAATTAGACGAAATAAACAAAAATCTAGAGAATAACTGTAATAACGTGTACGTCGAACCTCGGTTACCCAAATGCTTTGGCTTGTCCCAGTAATTTTTCACCTCTTACACCTATAATACAACCTTTTTAAGATGCAACCTTGCTGTATCGAAACCAATTCGATCTCAAATATTCGGCCTGATCGTGCAAAGATGTCGGGTGGCATCGTGTATTCGATCCTTTGGCCAGTCAACGATCGAGCACGAGCTGGAAGAGGCGTTAGGGAAAAGAAAGAGAGCCTGAATAAAAGGCGGCGCCTTGACATTAAAAACTGCTCTTCTCGTGAGAGATAGCGGACTTATTGTGTACGTGGATCAGGTAGATGACGTCGAGACGGGGCGGGCCGATGAAGGAGCCATCAGCCTCGAGAAACGGTAAGGCATAACCTCCCAGTTATGCCGCGCAAAGTTACTCAAGAAGAGCGAAGTAATCCGCCCTCGGATCTGCATTCGTCTTAGCTGGGTGCCATAAAAAAAAGCTCCTTCTCCTATTTCGCCTCAAAGGATTGCACATCGCCAGACAGCACACCGTGTTTCATTTAACTACTTATTGTGGACTCCATTTGCGGTGTTGCTTCCTCGTGACCGTTTAAACGTCTCCGATTCCTTAGCGCATTCTCCTTCTGACTGTGAATGAATAGCGATATCCCTAACCGCTTGATCTTTCAACATGTAGACTTTTGGCGACACGATGCACTTAAATTTGAGTCCATAATGAAATGATAAATTGGTTAGGAGGGATACAGTCGTTCACATTGGAATGGAATTATGATCATTCTTGGTGAATACCACGGTGCGTGTTTAGATTTTTAATTCATTCACCTCTCATGTATGAATATATAATAACTCAATTTGATAATAAGTCATCATATGCCAAAGCCAAGTGCAAGCCTAAAAAATGCGCTGATTAATTCATTTCCTACGGTAAGCTAATCGGAGAAAAAATATTTTAATTGAGTTTATAACTTTTACAGCAGTCGGTACAACATTTAGGTACAAAGATCAAAATTAAAAGTTCCACTGCTTAGGTAGAAGTAAGTAAAAAAAGCGTCCAAAAAAGGGACAAAGGTAAATGAAGGGTTAAAGGATGATCGACGAGTTAAAAGTGGTTGAGTTGAACTAGTGACTCAGGATATCGTTATTCTCGATTCCTTAAGAGCTGAAATTTAAGTATAATACATCTGAGGTAAGCATGATCTCTCAGTTATGCCGCTCGGGGTTGCCCAAGAACACACCGGTATAATCCGCCCTCGAATCGACCCATCTTCCTCCATTACTTTAAAATACGGTTCTCATAAGGTCATGGATTTTTCTTGCTCCCCTCTGAAACAATGGTGGATCTCTGGAGAACGCGATCTTTACATTTCTCTCTTCACTCCACCCGTTCCGTCTACTGATCTTCACGATTAATTCGGCTACATAAAAAAGGTATGCGGATATTAATTGTTTTCAGAAAGCAAGGCATTTTCATCGGAAAATCAATACATCATACATATTTTAATACTATGTAATATATTATGATATATCAAAAGAACGTGTATCCAGAACCGCAAATATTCCGTATGGAAACTATCACAAAGATAGATGTTTATTACTCACTTTAATTTGGAGAAAAAAGTAGTTTGCGAAGGTTCCATACTACCATAAAAAGCGAGACACCGATTCAATTTACACATCGCGTCGAATGATATATAATACCCATTTCAGAACATCACTTTGTTTCCCAAAATGGAATTTTCTCGTGAGTCGGCTGAATAACATAGTCTAGAAGATAAGTCATATTTGTGTGGTTGCAGAATAACGCGGACACCTGGAGGAGTCGCTGTGTGGTGGTCTCTCTGAAAAAGCATAAAGGATTACACTCCGCTGAGCCAGAAGAGTCCAATAAAGGAGCGAATACCTAAGGCAAATAATTTCTCTATTATGCCCGAAGGTAGCCAGGCGTTCTTCATCGGTGTAATCCTCTTAAATCTGTGTTTGTCCCACCCGAACGGGAAAGCAGTTGTAAATTTTTTCTCTCGTCTCTCTTTCTCCGTCACGAAAGGATTGCGTATCCTCGACAGGCACCTATGCTTACGTATCTACCTCCTTGCCTATTCCATCGAGCGTGCCTATTAGGACCGCCTACTGAGGATCGGCCGATTAGAAACGCCTGGCTTGGCATTACTAGTATCCGCGAATAGGAGAACTATGACTCTCTTCAAATCAGCATCGGTCACCGCCGATTTTTCGTGTGTTCTTCCATTTAGAAAACTGCCTTTGGTTATCCTTGCTCAATAAGAGAATGGAAGGTAGGATGGGGGAGATTCAAAATAGGTGTCGGAGAGGAATACCAAATCACTTTTCTTCGACACACTGTTACCTATAACATTTTCTTGGGAAGTATCGCTAGAATTTTTAAATATCGTTCTAGATTCCGAAAGAACTCACGATCCTGTTTGTCCTTGTGTATATAAGCATTTATATATACGTAAGCTAGCTTTGTATCCGTACAAAAAAATTGTGAAAAGTCTTGAAAGCTTTGCACGTGCATGGAAAACGTCGATACTATATATCGCACCTGATATTTTAATTTTTATTCACCGCATGAATCACGGAAGGGATACGCGCTGTCAATTTGCCGTTTATCTCAGCTTATTCGCGATTCAACGTCCGTCGCTTGGACCGATTTTCGATATCGTTTTACGTTTCTCCGATTCATCGCTGACGTACAACCGTGTCCCTCGTAAGGGCGGTACTTTAGGGAAGGCCAACGCAGGCTGACTCAATGGAACGCGGGAACAATGACTCCATTCTCCCCGAGCTCTCGTGCATTATTTCCCGCATTACTCTTTCTCGTCCCCTCATAGCGATTGTTTTGGCAATCCCACAGCCGATGCTTGCCATTTATCTCGCGGATTCCGTTCCTCTGGGCCTCCCGTTGGTCCGCGCCTTTTTTTTCCAGCCGACGCGATGCTGATGGGAGGATGCCGATTGGAATCTCGACAAGGGATCCCACCTTCCCCGGATATTTTTTTTATCCCGCGTAAGAAGTCACGAGAAGTGCTGCCGTTATCAGTCCCTCCCATCTTCTTCGTTTCCTCTGCGCGGAGGTGCAAATGATGGTCAGGCTATAATCGATGGACAAGAGCGCGCGGTCGGTAATAATCATGGGATTTCCACGGGAAGTATTTTCATGTCAATCGAAGGGTACCAGGCACGCTCGTTAATACGCTTGCTTCGCGCTTGCATCATGTAGTCGCCGCGATTCAAATCCCCGCGATCCACCGCCTTATTTGCATCTAATTGTTCCTGGTCTTGCACTTACATCCAGCTCGTATTTCTTAGGCATTCTTATCGTGCGCTATGTTCGTCCTATAAATAATAATCGTGTATTCTTATAATAATCTCCGTATTCTCGTGTATTCTCAATAATAATCGAAATCATTGTAATTGTGTACTTTCTATAATAATCGTTGTTTAATTATAAATCGCGTATTCTTCGTAAAGCGATGTTGGACTGCGGTGTAAAAGTACCAGGTATCTGTGTTATGAGATTAGTTGACATACATATTTTTTTCGATTACTTATTGTACGTTTATTGCGTTTCTCATTGTCATTGAATTCGAGGAAACGGAATATAATTAGAATGCAAGATTATAATGTTTCATGAGTGATACGATGTTACGGATCCGCTGCAACCCACTCTTGTTATTGAGAATTTACCCAACCTATTGTACTTTCCGCTTTTCAATGCCAATTTCAAGGAAATATTGATTACGGCAAAAACAATGTATATGTAAACTTACTGTGGTATTGAGGACGGACATATGGGTTAAGAGAAGTATCTTTGCTAAAATTCAATGATTTAGAAAAATGCTATGACTTCTGTTGAATAGCCTAGCGATTTTATTTATTGCTATATATAGTTTAAATAGAATCGAGATATTTCTTTGTTCAAAATTGATTATAATTAGAAGACACCAAATTCATAATTAAAAACTTCCCGGCCTTCTCAAACAGAGCTAAAAGAAGACAAGTATCCCATCTGTTGGAAATTTTTAAGAAAATATTATTTCGTTGACAGATTTGATGAGTTAATGCATCATAAATTTCTGGATATCATCACCAAAGGAAGAATCAGAGAAAGGGTATTGAAACATACTTAAACAGATTTTTCAATAAATTTATTCCGAGACAAATTTTTCAATAAGAGCGAATTAACGACGATTTTATGGCAAGGGTCCAATCGTGGTTTCGAAAATTTCTGGGACTGGTTTCCCATCTTGGATTCCACCGAGACTCATTGTGCAACAAACTTCTCCGATCAATATCCCTAATCAAATAGAAACTCCAATGTTGCTGATGGAAGATCGTCCATCCTGCAGGTAGAATGTTGCGCAAAAGTAAATGCCATGGACTTTTTGACATATCTTTTAATTATGTAGGAACGCTCGATCTTTTGGTGCGTCATTCGAGTTTTCATGGCTAGCCTCTCGCGTGTCGCAAAGAACACGCGTTGAAAATGTTTACCTCCTACCGCGATTTATTCGAAGATGCCTAAAATAGGTATTACCAATATCACTTCACTCATATGCCTACAAATAGATACTTCTTTCATTTACTTTCTCGAACCTTAAAGTATAGATTAACGTCCTACGGTAGTAATAGACCGATCGACTACCAATCCTCTTAGTCATACTCAATCAGCAAATTCGTAATACACACCGCTAAGGCACTCGAGTACACCCACATAATTACACTCCTTCGCACAATGCCACAGACATTCGCAAATATTTACTACCATATTGGAAATCTGCGAATACTACTTTCACCGAAGAACAAAACTATCACTCGTAGAAATCAAGTCGAACATGCCAGACAACTTTAACAAACCATCTATCTCAGGAACGCACTCAAACACCTATCTCCTCATCTCTAAACCATCGATTCTGCAGCAGTGTGCACGAGCAAGAAAACACGACGCTCAGAAAACACTTACCAAAATAACATACCTAAATCTACAAATCGCACATTCATCTACAGATATACAAACAACCATATATAGGTCACTCATCATGGAACAAATATACACGAATAAGAAGAGATTATTTTTAGGAAACGTGTGTATTAAAATAACATATATCTACAAATCGTGTATTCAGGTAATGATAGTCGGACGGCTATAGGGTCGGTGGTTGATCGCACCAGTTGCTTTTATCTATTCGGGCTTTGGCGGGTGGGCCAGGATGTAGTCGATGGACCTCTGGATCAGAGCTGGCACTGGGTGGGGCTGGGGAAGGTGGGCGCCCTCGGGGTGGAATCCGTTCTCGTCGGCGGTGTAGCTCACGGCGATAGGCGTGCCGTCAGGGGCGGTGTACTGGAAGTTTCCGGTGGCCACGACGACATTTTCATTTTGCTCGCCGATCGGCACCGCGGCACCAGACTCGGAGTGGGCAATTCCGTTCTCGGTTTCGAAGCTGAACTGGTAGGAACCGTCGGGCGAGATGTCCTGAGCCTGCTTCAGGATGGCCACGGGCGGCTGCTGAGCGGCGGCGAAGGCTACGAGGGCCAGTAACGCAATCTGGAAAGATTAACATTTGTTGGCCTAAGGTATTTTCTATTGCCCCTCTGTCGTGAAGGTCGGTGGAAGGATGGTGCGAATGAAGGGTTGGAGTGAGAAGTTTGAAGAGGTTGGAATGTTAATAAACGTTCTTCCACTGAGATCAAGATTTAATTGTGCGAGAGTAAGAATCGGAGGTGCCGAGTGTAGGACAGAAATAATCTATCTTAACGCATTGAGCGCTGGCCCCGTGTTTTCGCGGATTTCTAAGCGGCCACTGGCCTACCGCTATTCTAAACAAGACGTGTAACCAGTGCGATATGATTCTCGGCTGTCTCCAGCTGAAGGTTTTTCCGCGTTCTAATGAATTTTGACCCGAGCAAGTATTCGTTCACCGGTTGTTTTATGGTTATTTGATCAGCTCATTACTTGGTCACCCTTTGCTTGAGTTTTCTATAGAATAATAAAACTTCTGGTGAGCAGTTGCTCGGGCCTTCTTTACTGTTTGGCTAATACAGTAACAGCGTCGTTGATAATAATATATAATCAAAATATACTATTTTAAGAAAATGTATACGGTTTTAAATATTTTCTTGAGCTACTAGATTGTTCAGAAACAAGCAAATGAGGCCGGTGCTCAGGCGGGATAGCGGTAGAAGAGCTGTAGTTTCAGAGAAAGGGACCGGCACTCAATGTGTGAAGACTAATGCAATCTTAAAGGCGGACGAGCGCGTCGTTTGCCGTAAAAAAATATATACAAGACAAATAGGCATTTTAAGTGTCCTAGGCCCTCGACCGTTTGAAGGTGTGTGTGCGTGAGTCTGTGCATGGGAAAATGCCTGATTGGGGCACTGTCTAAAGCACTGCGAGAACAGTCGAATTTGGACAATCTTTTTTGAAGACTTGGGAAGAAGAAAAATACATTTATGTTACGAAAAATCTAGTATCTCCCTCATTGTTTCTCTAGGCCATTACCTCGTGTTTTATATTTTGCACCTCTTACAATTGCTTGACTTTCCATTCTGATTGCTCAATATAATTTTGACCAGAAGTTACCGTTTTAAAATAAACTTGCAATCATAGGAACTACGGTGTATCAATGGGAAATTAACCAGACAAAATGCGCGGGATTTAAACAGGGCAGAGAGATGACACAATGAATAAAATTGTGCCTATCGTCTTTGGAGATCTTTAAATGTGACATGCACGGTGAAGGTCCGGTAGTTGTGAATCTATTCTCAAACAATAGGTTGTAGCGGTTAATATGTAGGAATTAAAGAGACAAATAAGCTTGAAAACGTATAGACGTGTAATGGATAAACTTCGACGTGAAAGATCCGCGTTTGAATATCGCGTGTCACCGGTACAGAATTTTGCATGTGGAATTTATATTGTACATCTCGTGATTTGAAACTTTACTTTGATCGTTTTATCGTGAATGGTAGGAATATGCGTTGCCAAAAAAGTGCCGCTTACGGACAAAAGACGTAAACTTATATTTACAACAATTATTAATTTATCGGTAAAAGATTTGCTCGATCAAGCCTGTCAACTTTTTCTTATAAAAGAATGATTAGTATTTGCTTTAATAATTTCGCGTTCCGGATGAATGCTCTCCGGGTTTGATTCCCGGTCCAGCTACCTGATAGCTGCAATTCTTTTCGCGATCACTTATACATGAGTAATTAATAATATCTGGAAAAAATGTTCATAGACCAGTGGCAAATAATTTAATACTATTAATAATATTTATGTATTATTATTACGGGCACATTTTTTGAAAAAGGAACATAGAAAATCACTTACATGTTCACAACAAAGAGATTAACTTATGTGAACAAAAAAAAATGCTGTATCTGAAATACTTTACGATCAATTATATAATTATCTATCGATTTGAACAACATACTACAAAAGCAATTATAATTGTCAACGAATCGTGGTTAAGCGGCCGAATTATCTACACCAGCCGTTTATAGTCCAAAGTACGCTAAAATACCACGAAGTCATTTCTGCGACAAGTGAAGATTGTCGAAAATTTCACCGTTGATTGAAGTGTGTTAACGAAATAATGTGTACAATTTACTGATCAAAGTTAATAACGGACCTGGCTGGGAATACGTTAAACTTTTACTCGACATTTCGAATATAATTCTTCTGCAATTGAGAAATGGTGTGCAAAGGGGAGAGATAAAAACATGGCTCATTAGTTTCCCGAGAGACTTTATGGATCGGACGGATCGAAGGATAATGATGAGAGCAAGGAGTTGCTTGCTGGCGTGCAATCAATTTAATTAAGTCTGTAACGACGCGGGCAAATTAATAAATCGGCAATATGGATAATTAGAGATTTCCAGTGTACGATTGCAAGGTTAGAATAAATCACTTCCCTATCGCCTATCGACGGGTAATCGAGTTACTTTCCGATATCGCGTGTGCCAGTGACGTTGAATTAGTCAGACTTAGAATAAAACTCACGAGGAACTTCATTTTGTCGTTTTCTCTGTGGTCGCTATCTGCCAATCCAATGGAAGAAGACGAGATTTCGAGTGTGATTGCCATGGGACACGAATGCGCTTTTATACGAATCTCTTGGACCCCACTTTCCCTGATAGTCATGGGACACGAAAAAGAGAAAAAGTTACAGGCGTATAGCTCAGATATGGAGAGAGTGAGAGAGCGAGAAGAAGAGCCAAAGAGAGAGAGAGAGAGAGAGAGACAGAGCGAGAAAGAGTGAGAAAGAGAGAGGGGGGATAGATAGTAGCATCGCGCAGTCAAAGAGGAGAAGAGAGCCTTCTGCCAAAATTTATTTGTCGACTTGACCTTTCGCGCTGCTTAAATCGATCGGTTGTATAATCCTAGGCCCGTCGCTATTAGCAACCTATTGGCATTGCAGTGTGAGCCATGGCTCTTCCCGGGCTAAGAATGCACGTGGACAACGACGAAGGACCACGACAGAGTGCTAAGTACCAAATCAAACACCGTAAATCCTGCAGAAATTCCGTCTCGATTCTCGTTTCTCTTTCACCTTATGCGACAGCTCCCTGCATAAAATCGTCACGTACCATGCGCTATAAAAACAGCTCCATTGCGCGGACACATTGAACCTTCAACATGTGTATTCAACGTGTGTATTCGTGTATTTTATTCGACGCTTTGTTTTAAAATCTATTCACTTTTTTTTACAGTTATTCCGCTCGCTGGTTTATCAAAAAATTATAGACACTCGGCTCTTGGGTAATGTACATTTAATTAATGGACACATAAGAGTGCAATGTATTCGGTGATGAGGTACGTTATAAATTATTCGCTTGCAAGATTGGTGTATCAAATTCATCGTAATATACAGGTGTTTTATTATGATATACAAGTCGCGATCGACCCGCTTACATTGAACGAGAGCGTAATGACGAAACAGGCACACGTAAAATCGCGTGTACCCTTACTTCGATCTCTGCATACATAGAAAATGGGTAGGAAATGCGCTCCGCTGCTCCCTTAGTGTAAACTAGCGATCGCTGGTACGTGATTCGCCTCTCTGACGAGCTTCTAACGTGCACGCTGTTCATTCCGATATCTTTAAGAGCCGTATAAAAGGATTTCATCTCTATTCTTCGTTTGAAAAAGCATCGATTCATAGCTAGCTTAGAATTGCCAGTGGAGGTGTAACAGGATGTGAATGTCGTAATGAACAAAGTATAAGAAGCGTCAGAGAAATGAGTAACTTTAAAAATTAAACCTTTTTCAAACGAAGGTTGAAATATTAGATCAAATACAAAAACCTATAGTTTTAAAATATATAAAAGTTGTTTAATCAATTGAATATTAAATATATAATAAGTTGTTTAAATTTAATATTGGCGGCAACTGATTATTGATTCTTCCTTTCTAACAGAGTGTAAGGTTATACAAACTCATCGTTTTATAACTTACAAAATAAATAACTTGGTAAGTACAGAATAGATACTTGTATACAGATATAGAACAGATAAATTACTTGGTACGTACGGAAAAATTCAAATACATCGCTTTAAAGTCTCCTCACTCGAGTATATAGTATTAGTAACAATATCCGATATCTTGAATCTTTTATCGCGTGAAAAAATAAAACAAACTGCAGCATTGCGGCTTGCACCGCAAAAGCATCATACTTAAAAATGTGTATTTTATGAGTAAAGCAGAAATTTATTCAAGAAAAAATGTTTAATTTGACAAAGAATGTGTCCGCATTTTAAATTCTTCAGAGATAACGTTTTATTCGGTATCAAATGTACTCTTGCTCGTATTTTTACTACATCCTGTACTCCGAAGAGAATTGAATGGCGATACAGAAATGTTCAGAATCCAGCAGACATCTTTACAATTTTCCAATCACCTTTGCTATCCTTCAATCATACCGCGTATTTTTCACTCATATTTAAAATCTTCCAATCCTCCGCAAGATTTCCAACTCATCCTCTAAATTTTCTAATAGTTCTCCAAACTTGCAAATCGTCTCCAGAATTTTCAAATCGTCTTCGACACCATTCTGGAGACGCATTATTTTCGAAAATCTACGGTCAATTCGGCGTAACACTGGGCCGTGCTTTCTCTCGTTCTTTCTCTTTCTACGCCGCCGTCTCCTTCCCAAATTACCTTCCGATTAACTTTTTTGAGCGAAACTCTTCAGGAAGATTTGCGTCGGCGAATCGGTGACGACGGGCCGGAGAAAGAAGCGAGTTATGAGTGGAGCACGAGGTAGACGTAGCCACGTTACGACATCGACCTTGCCTGGGAGCGGGTGTCCTACGAGCGCGGAAGGCCGGCCGCCTCTTATAATCCGAAGGAGACAAATTTCTCACGACATTCCTAGCCGGCCGTCATAGCAATTGCACCAACTTTTTCGACTGGAATATCACCAAAGGGAACGCGATCAATTTGACAGCCGGCTCGAAGCAACCCCGATGCCGTTCAGTTGTCCGCTGATCTTAGCTAATACCTCCATTAGATTGGTTGTACTTTATTGTACTCGGTGAATATTATTCAGAATTAACACGTTCCGCGTCAAGCCGTTTTTGCACAACTTATCGTTCAAGTTATTTGGTGTTTTGACTAAAGACTGATATATTATCGCGCAATATTTCATTACTTCATCGATCCATAAGTAATTGGCTTGTTCAGAGTGGTTATCACATCGTTTACCATTTTCGGTACAAGTGGTGCTGCAATCGGTTCGATTGTAAAAGTCAGTTTGCACAAAACTTTTGTATTAGTGAAAAGAACCTGCTGCATTCGAGTTTGTTAAGTAAAAAGCGAGGGAAATAAAATATTTAACCATAGAGGGAGTAGGTAAACATACGGAGATAATGTTTCTTTGTTTTTTATTTGTTTTTTAATGGAAAACAAGTTTAAACTATGATATGTAATTATTCATTATTGTTTATATGACGATTAAATCAATTTATGTACTTTGTTCTATACTGCATTTCTTTATAATGCCTCATGCCTTTAGTGGAAATATATTTTGCAGAAGAAAATTTGTCATAAAAAGTATGTTTCCAGCACAATTAATAAATATGTCTTGCGTCGTTTACGGTACACGTGGTCTGAGGCTCACGCTTAACGTGTACCATAAACGGTACACGTGACACGGATCGTGTTAAAGTCCTGCATAAAGCAAATCACTTGCGTTTCTTCGAAACCTTTTGGTTTAAGGTAGACCTATAAGTTACATTTCATAAATAGAGGAAAAGAATTAAAATTACCGTTAAAGACTAGTGGCAGTTGAAATTATATGGTTCTAATACAGATACAGATTTATTTACCTTTTTAGAACAAGTATATGACACATTAAGACTTAGAAAATAAGGAACACCTGTATTATAGAATACTATGATAATCGATATAAGTAGATAGATGATAACAAATACCGTTGATATTAACACTAAGCCTATCGAAGCGGTCAGGATGATCGGTCAATCATTTCTTTAAACTATTGTTGTACTTTGCAGAGAGTCATTTTTAAAAATTTTCCATGATTTTATCGCAAAATGTGAATCATTACATCGATCTATCAACATCTCTTCTTAATACCCTTTTTTGTTAAGGAAATACGCGGTATACATAAATATGTATAGAAAGGGGCTCGTAGGTTTAGTGTTAAATAAGTAAGAGTGTGTCAGAATTTAGTTATTCTTGCTTAATTAAACGTGGAAGTTTTTATATACAGAATTATCCTCATTTTACAACTTTGACATCATTTAACCTTTTATAAACGGGTGTTAATAATCTTTCTGCATGAGTGGTTATGTATGGCTTGCGTTATTAAAAATTTAGCGAATACTTTGTGCTGCATTACGCCATTGATTCGATATTATCCAATGGAATGACAGGTGAGGCACTTTAAGCCGATGTTTGTGAATGAAAAAGTTAAATTGGAAGTGGAAATACGGCATTACCATCTAATCACGCTGAGAGTAATAAAGACGTGCGGCGCAATTAGATGCAGGTATAAAATAGCAATATTATCAGGGTCGAATTTACAAAGTCGCGAAAGTCGCTATTGAGAGAGTCCCATAATAGACAGGGATCACGAAAGCTGTTTCGTCTGTTAGCCTATGTCTTAATAAATGTAGTATATTATTGATAACGATTATTATTCACTTATACCCCTCCCTCAAAGACTGTAATTAGAAAATGAATATTATACAGCGCCACTGAACACTGTACAGTGATAACAGACGGTCTTGGTAAAACTGAAGCTGTAATAATTTCCATAGTCGGATATGCAATTTGTAAAAATATTTTATGCAGTTCATCCTCATACTACAGCAACCATTAAAAAATAGTTTAAATAAAACTGATATAACGTAAGCTATGAGTTCCATTTAAAATATTTCTCGAAACAAACATTAGTTTGCAATATAATTGTGCTCAAAACTTTAAACGGGATACTCTCTATATATATTAGTCTATTAAATACATTTATGTAAGTATCTGTACAAAGCTGCTTCAACGTATCTGAGCAAACTTTAAAATTTGATAAACTTTCATCAAAAATCATGTATTGTTTCACCTGCAAATTGTGGGTCATTATAAATGAAAAAACCGTTCAATGATAATGACCAAAAGTAATAATTATCTCAAAAATATTGTCGAAGAATTTCTTTGGAAAAATCGCATCGTGAAAAATATTCATTTCATAACGTGTTGGTTGCAAAAAATATGTTATAAATTGCAGGAAACTTTTTAATTCCCCATAATTATTATTGTTGACAGCGATTTTAATTTCGACCGTTTATATTTATTGACGAAGAAAATTTATATTGGTTGCTCATAATAATTATCGGTGATAGAAAGTTTTTTTTGGTTGCTGATAATAGTCTAAAATACCGTTTCTTAAACTATGTTTCACGGAACACTAATTTCGTACAAAGTGAATTAGAGTTCCGTGGAAAATTACAAACTAAACTTCCACTTGAGAGCAAATATTTTTTTGTTTCTCAGCGCTTAGATATTACTTTACTTTACAGCGCTTAGATTACTTTTATTTATTTCCTATATATATCTACCTTATAAATTAACCGAAACGTTCCACTGAAATTTCAGACTGAGTGAGGCGTTCTGTCGCTGAAAAAGTTTGAAAAAACATATTTAAAGTATTACTTTGCACTTAACTAAAATGATTATTGTTGCTGTGAAAGTGTAAGCAAGAGTACTGTACTCACATATAAAATACATTACTGCGTAATAACTTAGAAGTTTGCATTCTACAGTCAAACGCGTAGTGTGGTACTATACTTATATATCTGATGATACTTCTTTTCTATACTTTACTATACTTCCCTTCAGTAAATAAAGTATTTGTTATGCTGCGATTTCTTTATTTTTTTTATTATAGTTATGGCTTTTGTCTATAACTATTAACTGCTTTATAATTTGCTTGTATAATACAAGAGATTAAATATAATGTAACATTCAGAAGGTAGTTGGATTATAAAGAATTAACGACTCCTTTATCTGCTTTCACGAGCACTCGATGTTACGTGCGAACTTTATCACCGTGCGATCTTTGCGCCACGTGGATTTTTGGAGGTCACAGAAAAAGAGGAGTCATTCGGTATCCTGCTTTGCGAAATAACGCATAATTTATTCCATGTCCTCGTATCGATGGCGTCCTACGCATACTGCTAAGTTTGCAGAAATTTCCGTGCGACATCCGATATCGTTCTTCAAAAAGCGCAACATCTTGAACGACAAAAGTGTCCACCGCGTATTTATAGGTGAATATAGAAACCGTCATGCCCACGCGTGGAAACCATGTCATCGCACGAAATATTCAATCAAAAATACAATACCATTTATGATTGCTAAACATGATTTAAAAAAAATTTGACATAAATGTTATCTTATGCGCCTAATACAGTTCTTTCGTGATGCTTTACGATAAATTGGGAATTAAATTTTCAATAAATCTATGTGTTGTATTACATTATTATAAATTTCATAAATGTAAAATGACAAATGTTGGGATAATACATAGATACCTTTTATTTAACCCATTGCACCCATCAATGCATGAGAGTAGTGTTGTTTTTTTAATTTGCCATGGAATTAACCCAATCAAGCAAGCTTGAAGTGTAATCAATTTTAGAAATTCTACAAAATATCCTTTGAACATGTGGGTCAATACTATAACGTGCATTTTCGTGTGCAGATTCGTATATACACATTTTTTACCTGCAAAGGACCAATGTTTTGCGGGTTAAAATCGTGATCAGGAAACATGGTAGATATTCAAGAACGATCAGTGTGAGCCAGGATGGAGAACGACGAAATTACGAAGTTGCTCAGACATATTGTCGAATGATAGTGATTTCATTGACGGTAGTTTAATAATAGACTTACGACATATACTTTCTACGAATATCTGTAATTTTGGGAGATCGATAGGCGCCCGCAATCTTGCTGTGTATAGACGCGATGCGGCCACGTCGACTTACGTATGTAGATACTTTACAGTACATCCTTCGCAATGTCGTTATTTTTATTCCACGATCACGATAGTTTTATAACGCTGTAATTATGTATTTACTTGGAAATCGGCGCGGTTACCTCAAGATGTACAGAGCGTTTTCTTCGATATATTCTTTAACCTATAATACGAAAAGATCTTTTCACAATTCATAGAACGTAGAATCATTTTCCACGTGATAGGTAACTACAAACGCGTTGATTCTGAACATATATTAAACATGAGGTTCTACGATAAATAGCTATACCAATTGATTGCGAGTATAGAATAAATTCTGAATTTCGAAAAAAAAAAGGGTGGTTGTAGATAATTTGTAAAAAAAAATCAGAAGAACGTTTCTGTAGTTTATTCTACTTTTTCATCATTTGCTCGTTTTTAAATCGTGTAATACTCAAATATATTTAATTATGTTTCATCTGGGATATGTTTTACATTGGTATTTTGGGATGGACGTACATACTTCGATTATGGTAATTGTTACATAAACCATTGATTTTTGTGTTCATTCATTGTTGCATGGATGAAACATAAAATCTTCTCGTTGAGAACCACGCGTGCGACGTAGAAGAGAGTATCGGGATCGAAAATTTTAGCACGAACTCGCGTGATATGGCATAAGGACGAGCGAATATACTGTAATCGCAGGAGAGAAAAATCTATCCGTCTAATCACCCCCCTCTGACACGTGACAGTTATAAAGCGATCATGGTATGCGTGTAATTGATGCGAAACCTTTAATCTACACAATATTGCGTATAACGTACCGAACACGCACGATAGTTTTAGCTGAATTCAAAACAGAATTTTGGCGTGCATGGCGCATGATTTTGTTTCTACTTTCGTAAAGCAGCTCGAGCAACGATTCAGTGAGGTCTGACTGAAAAATCATCAGTTGGTAATCAATATTGACGTGATGTAGTGGATAGCAGCTCAGACTTCCACACGGGAACTTGGATTTGAATCTCGCCCATCACACGTGGTTTTTCCATGTAACATGTACACTGTAGCTCCGGTGGTTTGAAACCCGCCTTGAACCTTTGATATACTAATAAGACAGAGTTTGATGCGTTCGATAAATACTATTTAGTTTGGCAGAACTGACCAGTTATGTGGAAACTGAAAAAGCGAATGTTTTATTTTGAAATTTGGATTGTTATATAACATTTAATCGGGTTGATATATAGTGTTAACGGAGGACAATTATTTATCATTTTTACTAAATCAAAATATTGTACAGTAGGACATTCGCCGTGCGAGATCACTGCTGTACTGAATACCACTGCCAATGTCCTTGTTCTGATTTGTGGGTGCTGCCTTGTTATTGCAATTGTTGCGAAGGTGTGCGGGTCATCTCGAACATTGTAAACAAACCGGAATGGACGCACGATTAAAGCAACTGAGTAATCTAATAATATAGTGCACGGCGACTGCCGAAACAGCTCTTGACAAGTTGAGCCCGTCAAAGTCTACAGTGGCACGTGAAGTGACTGATGACCCCAACTCGTGATTGTATGTCAAGAGGTTAAACAGTAGACGGTCCTAGGCCAAATAATCTTAGCAGTCAGTGCCAAAAATGAATTTAATAAATAATTCATAAAAAGTAATAATTAATAATTAATAAAAATGAAACAATAATAACAAATAATTAATTTTAAAGAACTTGGGGTGGTATACTTAATGCTTATATTGTCGGCTGTTTCATGAATATCAATTTATTTTACGGTAAATCATAAAAGTATTGGCACATACACCTTTTTTTTACTTTTTCTCACAAGCTTTTCAACTGTTTTTCAGCAATGAAAAATATGATAAAGAAGAACGAAGATAGTAGTGCTGCGAAATAATATATATAGCGATGAAGAATATCAAACACATTAATTGTAAGAGAACGACAAAATATTACAAGAGCATTTGTAAACGCTCAAAATTTGTCCGCTAGCAACGCAATATCTTTGAGATTGATATGCTCAGATTGCACGCATCGTTTCGCATTCTGATTCAATTTATAGCAAGGCGGGAAGAAAGAAGCCATTCATGAATGATTGAAATAAAAAAAAACGTCGTGGTTTTGATCAAATTTATACCTATAAACCATTGGGGTTTTAGAAAAAGGTAATTTTCTCTTATGAGAGCTAGTGTAACACCGTTGACTATCGCAACAAAATATTTGTGTGCAGAAAACTTAATATCAGACTGAAGAAGAAAGATATTCTTCTACCTACGATTTGAGACTGTAGAGCAAATAGGGCTGAACATTTAGCATCTTTCAAAGAAATTATAAACGTTTATATGTATATCGATACAATTTATAATAAGTGTAGTTGTATATGATATATAGAAATATTTCAGTTCAGAAAGATATCGCTTTGAAGCGCATAGCCAAAAAATCATGAAAGTGGCTTCTTTATACCGTACCAAACCAGTTTCTGACACTACCACGATCACTGGACGTTAATTTCAAAAGAAATCTCAGGCGCATAATAGATTTACAAATTAGAAGAAGGGAAAGTAACTAATAAGTATAGTTTTAAAAAGATGCTATTAGAAGAGTGGTTGAAAATTTCTTGGAAATCTACGATGAAATTTAATGGAATTAATATCAAAACGGTTACAGGCTATAATTGATGCTGAAGATATACATCTAAAATATCGAAAACTTACTCTGTGTTTTATACTTAAAAAACAACTAAATTTCAAAATTAACCCGTAAGTGTGCCAATATTTTCTTTATGTGAAATTTTTGTTCCTATATTTTAATTCGCCTTGACAACATTATTTCTAATTGATACAGAAATACATTATATTTGTTTATTAAAAAAACACCTAAACGCATGTTTGTATTCATTTATGAATTCGTTATGCAAGTATATATGAGAAAAACTAAGTGTCTTAATACTTTTTTAACAAACTGTAATTCAGCAAACGTATTTACGATCACTAGATTACATTGACGAGAAATCCACAGACAAGTACTGTTTGCAATTTTAGCACTAAACCGACCACTGGACATATTTATGTCGACGTATATCCTTAAAGAAAAAGGCTACTAAGAAGAGATATCAATAGATCGATAGATCGATAGAATGCTTCACACTCTGCGGTAAAATCATGCAAAATCTCATAAAATGCACGATTACGAACTACAACAATTTTTCTAAAAAACTACTAATTGGTCATTATGACTGCTTTAGTAGATGTAGTGTTAATAAGGAGAATTACACATCATAAAGTCGAAAATGTACCGAGTTATATTTTTGCCGGCATAGCAATGAGACGCATGCTACTGATTTATCAAAATAACACAACTGGAATTAGTACATCATTTAATTAGTAATCGGTATCCTTGTTATTATTTCAAATGAGTTAAAAGAGGACAATGTTTGCAGGAATGTTGCAGTTAAATAAATCTGATTATACAGTAGTACAAAATGAGTTATGGTAATGATTTACAAAGGACCATTGCAGATTCACGTTATACTTAAAAATGATTCTTTGTATACCGCGATAGTACATTATTGGTGCGCACATTAACGTATCTATAATTTTAAATGGAACCGGATTTGCTGAAATGTCAGAATACCGCGTGCCCCTTCGATTCTACTTTCGAGTCTTCATATTTTTCCTAGGCACAAACTATGCTTGCAGTTATGACGTAATCGACATACTGATAACCAAATGACCCAATATGCTTTAACACTAAACGTACCATGATCGATCGAATGACCGTTTGTAAACTTTTGATTAGACAATTTGCATAAAATGTTATCACTTTTTCACATTTGACTTCATAACTTTTTCTATTAAATGTATACAAATCATTTTACATCGTTTATTTATATTTTTATTTGTTAAATCTAATAAACACGTGTAGGCTAGTGTTATTTACCACGACAGGTCATTTGACCGAGAGAAATATATACTGCCTTATAAGAGCATTGGATTCGAAAATCTAATGCGCGGTCACATTCTACGTATTATATGAGTTTGTGGTACATTTCTACAAAGACAGTCGCGCAGTAAGCTCAATCAAAAATAGTTATGAATAAAAATTTCAATAAATTGCCTAAAATTTCAAATTACAAGTATCGTTGTAGAGAAAAGAAAGGGTAAAGAAAACTAAATATCGTTGCTAGCATGTTTATATTTCACTTTTTAGGGCGTTACTCCATTACCATATGACATTAGTATTACCGTTTACCCAGAAAAATGTTGAAACAATCAAGACAGTCCAAGTATTTAGAAGACTTAATAAAATAGACGAAGAGTTTTCGGGAACTGACGAAGATAAATTGTCTGAAAGTGAAGATGTACTATTTGGAAATGATAATGATCTATTAGACAATGAGTCTGAGTCTACAGATGCCGACGATGAGGAAGAAAGTATTGGGAGTAAATGTGGGGATCAAAAAATGATCAGCATATTTCAATTGATGGCACTGTATGGGAAAAAGTGCAAATAGGTGTTATGCTCGGAAGAGTAGCACTTCATAATATTTTCAGGGAAGAACCAGGTCCGATAGGATATGCAAAACGTAATATTATGAAGGGTAAGACAACGATTGCATTTCCGTGATTATTGACCATCACGTCATGAAACATGCAAGAATACACACAATAGAAGAAGCAAATCGGGTTTTAAAAAGCGAATAAAGTGTATCTCCAGCGAAATGAGATGCGTTTGTTGCAAATTTACATGCACGAGGTGCACATAAAATAAAGTATTGTAAAGACAATAAAACCATAAAAATTTGTTTTATATATAAGCAATATGTTTGCGGAAAATATACTTTGCAACCTCCCTGCATCTGTAAAAAATGAACTACCTGTCATTAAGTTTTTCTTTTTAATAGTAATGGAAAAAAAATATATGTTTATTTAATTATTACCTTAAAGTTACTTTGTTTAATATTCCGTATATTACTTGTTTAATTTTCTTAAAATCAATATTTCTCCATTCAATCGGGGAAAATAAAGTCTTAATCCAAAAACCGGTTATTTGTCCGGTTGGGGTATAAATAGATATACATTAAATCTTGGTACGTTTAGTGTTAAATATATATGGAATATGTTTCACAATAATATATGAAAAATATAATAATTTACGATTATGTATTTTTAGTTTGTTTTGGAATGCCACTTATCATCTTTTATTCATCAATGTTACTCAGGTGGTTCAAAGATTCTATAATTAATCTCACGGGATGTCTAGCAACACTTTATCGCTACGTTATTATGATAAGTTTGTTAATCTTCATTATTGAAGATTATGGTAACAGTATTGAAGAATATACCTTCAGTTCCATCTTCGGATAAAATCAATATCTGTGTTATCCATTGTAAACAACATCAACGATTTGGATTCTTAACTTAATTTTTAGACGAATTTTAGAGAAACTATTGCAAATATTCGACAGAAAAGAATTACACGAAGAAAAATTATAATACTGATTTTCATATTAGTTATTAATACGTAAGATATTACCTAATATTCAAATTGTAAATTTCGCCTTGGAACTGCAACCAATATACGAATGATGTGAGCTGGTTGCATTATTTCGAGCAATCAGTTTATACGTTTTAACCATATCAAATTGTTAATATAAACGAACAATTTCTGTTTATTGATAATACTGTAACTACCATCACCGTTAAATGATTGTTTTTAAAATATTGTAAAGAATTTCCTACATACAACGTTACTGCATCGCCATTTAACTTCACGATTTATCCTATAGCATACGTACAATGAATTATTCAATATTAATTTCTCTTCTTGACGTCTGTTTTCTGATAAAAATATGTATTCTCTCTTATTTAGTACAACTGGTCAATAAACCGGCCGAACGATTTATATTTTTGTAATAGCTTTCTCTTGAATTGTGAAAGTATTAAGTTATTTCAAATGAAGCGTAATGCTAGAATGGCATTAGCTGAAAACATAATGATACACGATTTTAGTAAGGTACAATAATGGTGACGTTAATTTACGTCCGGTCGTTTAAAGTTTGTTACTTTGAAATTTATAGCATCGTATACATACTGTGGAAGAAGTATAATTATGGACAATCTTTTTACAAGTATGTTATTAGCGACTGAATCTTTAACAAAAAAAAAAAAACTATGGTTCCTGGAACTGTTGACGCAAATAGGAGAGAGTTACAAACATTGGCGAGACAAACAAGAAAATATGACATGTTCCTCAACATTATACGTACCAAATGATAGTACTCTGATAATTTAGAAAACCAAACTCGATATTGAAATACTGGTACGTAGTTGAGTGCATATATCCGTAAATATGGAAAACAATAAAGCTTGTATACCAGAAATAATGCGATTATACAATAGTACCGAATTCAGTGTAAATGTGATCGACAAAACGACGAGAAAAGATATTTTAAAATTCCAATCATGGAGACGGCCTTTTCAGGTATTTTTCAATATTCAAGACTAAATTGGGATAAATGCATGGATTTCGTATAATAAAATCATAAATGAAAAAATTTTGAGACAAACATTTTAATTGCAACTGGGACAGGAAGTTATCACCAAATATGAAAAATAACAGCAGCTGGGTAAAGAAGATTTAGCAAAAACAGTCGCAGATATAAATATACGTTTATGTAAATGAAAAACATGTCAGATAAGATATTGTAAAGATAATAAAACACAAAATCTGTCTAAAATGTAAAAAAAAATGGAAAATGTGCAATGTAAAAATTTGTTGTTTATAACAAATGCGGTGAAAAGGAACAAAATACGTATTATTTATTTCGAAATGAAAAAACTATATTTTTTTCACTATCAAATCGGCATTCTATATTATCTGCATTCTATATTATGAAACATATGTTACTTTTTAAGATTAGATATTTGGGCAGTCACAATTGGTGACTATGCATGAATTATCAGTAGGTTTAGTGAACTTGAAGAAAGTTGTATATATGCAGCGTACATGTTAATCCAGTGCAAATAAGTTTGATGTTGCATTGTCAAGTACCCTTAAGAAAAGTTCGACAGACAGTCAACCTGCTCTAAAGCATAATAACCAATTTACTTTTATTCTAGCTACCCTTATAAAGCGGTGATTAGCTTTACTAGATTTTCTCGTGATATGTATAATGTTGCGTGTACATACAATTTTTGCTACAATTTTGTTGCGTTTCTAGCGGAAGATTACAGGTCACATTGTAAAGTCCACCATATGTGCTTAATGTATACTTAATATCCAAGGCTAATCCCGTTATCGAAAAATAAGCTCATGAATTGTATGATAGAAAGAAACCTCATAGTGAATCAACCACAAACGAAAAATCCGAAAGCTATAGTTATTATACGTAATATACACTTGTACACGTGCACAACTGCACACTTGAAAGCCTGCTTTGTTTTGTTTTCAAATTCTACCTTTATTAAGATCACGATACAGATTTAATATATATATATATATCTTCTCAAAAGAAATATACATTTTATTTCCGATCTATCATATACCACAATTTGTACTCGGGTGTCATATTTCCTATTGATTGTACCCATTCAGTTTCAATCAAACTATTGATACTGGCGCTTCTTTTCATAATGAAAATCTAAATCTGAGTTTCTTTACCTTACTTTAAAACAGTATATATTGTCTCTGCTCCAAATCAGGATGTTTCATACTTACTATATACTTTGTCTCGTCTGTATTTTGATATTTACTCGCAATAGTCACAATTCTTCTAATTTTAACAGCAGTATATAGTAATTAAACGTAGCAGCATCAAGTTCCAGATCTGCGGATTGTATAGTAACTCAAATGTATTATTTTCAAATACCTTTGAATTATCAATATTGTATACCCTTGATGGAACCCTTCTCTAAATAGTCGCAACTAAATTGCGTATTTAAGAGCTACAGTGGCGTAGTGGGCACAAGTTAAGACTTGCACCTAGAAGATCCGAATTTAAATCTTGACCATCACCTCTGGAAAATTTTCTATATATATATTGTAACCGTTAAATTTCTTTAAAACATTTTTGTTACTGCCTTCTTTTTAAACCAGATGGTTTAAGCAGGATATGGAAAAAATAACTTTGAATGCTCAAGCCGTGGTATTTGAACTTTGTTGCGTAAACAGTAACGGTTCAGGGTTTACTGCCGCCTGGTCGATTTATTGTCTCATTATTATCTGCTTATCATATTGAGCCTTATATATCCTATACGCACGTCTTTCATGCTATAAACTTTATAAATAATGCCCCAAATAATTTTGGAGGTGCTGGAGTGTCCTCACCCCACTCCATAAGAATAATTTGGCTACACGAATGAAGACTTTAAACGAGATTCGGATTGCTTTACAAAATTGCTTTTCACTGTATTGGCAACTGTATTGGAACGATCTCTTTAACATTAAACCTACCAACCACTGGCTGAACATATTTATATACACCACATGTATTCTTAACATGTTCCGTGCCATGTAGAGCGTATACGCCCCACGCTGAATTTTCCATTTAGGCAATCCAGAATTTTTCTTACAAAATGAGAAATTAAAAAGGAATTGTTTCTCGCCAGTTATAAAAATCACAAGACATGCGTTAGAAATAAATTGGAATAACGTGGCGAAATACATCCCACATGGCTTGAACAAAAGTAAAAAATAAGTCCAAGAATAACAAAAAATCGGGCACGGAACGTGTTAATGGAAAAGGATATTAAGAAGAGATGTCAATAGATCGATAAAATTATTCACACTCTTCAGTAAAATCATGTAAAAATATGAAAAAATTCTGTTACGTGCACCGTCCCTACGCCTGTGGAAAAGGGAAGGTCGAGAAACGAAACAACTGAAATTTATCGGTACTGAGCGCCTGTAAGTCGAAGCCGTGGAACAGTATTTTAATTGTAACATGAAACTGCGAGAGGTTTGCAGAGTGCGCATAAATCCCTACTTATCATCAACACCGTGAATTCTAGGACCCTCAGACAAAACAGAAATCTAAGACGCATGCGATAGCCACACGTGTAGGATCAGGTCATACTGTCGTCATTGTTTCGTTGGGAAGGATTTAATAGTGTTCGTGTGTTCGTTCATTAATGTTCGTGTGGGTCTTTTGATCTTCCTGATCCCAAAAGTGTTCTTACGAGTAAACACCGACCATTTGTAAAATATTCTTCACGGGGTTTTTCTCCACCGAGATATAAGTTTAAGATATTTGTGGATTATCCGAGGCGCATTCGATTGCGTATCGGAGAAGACGCACATATCTGCAATTAATCAAAATTTAATTTCTTTCATAATTGGAAGATTCCTGAGCCAAATCACCTTCGAAAGGACTGTGGCGCACTCAACTGCGTATCGATGTGACCTTGAAGGGTCAGTTTGATAAGAAGTAAATTCAAGCGTAAATCTCGCAGTGGACAGAAACTCAACGTTAGAAGATTTTATTTTGAATTCGAATCGTCAATAAAGGCATTCACTGTTGTTGACAGTTTCCCTCAAATTCCTGTATCCGCATCTCATTCATACACCGAACACCCACGCGATCACGGCGATTTCGTAAAAGAATTCACTCAATCCCTCTAGAAATTTGCCCAGAGACGCTAAATCATTAGCCTCATCCCAGGGGAGTGTCGGGCAGACACGTCTGCCCCAAAAGCCCGAGATCCTTTTATCACTAAATAAAATAGAACTGATAATTACGGAACATCGCGACACTTCAGGAAAATCTCAAAAAATGCTCAACTACGAAGTACAGCAATTTATCTAAGAAACGACTGATTCTGACCGCTTCGGTAGGTTTAGTGTTAAGGATACACGAATGTAAGCTTGACAGACCCAAAAACACAGAGAACTCGTTCATACATCAACAGAGCAGGTGATCTTCGGAAAAGGACACATGGACGTGAACTCGGCTAACATCTTGTTCCTGAGAATATGTAAGAGTAAGAGTCGCAATATGAATTCTATTAGGAAAATATTTCTTGCTATACCAACAGTTCGGACGACCTCCTAAAGGGCACATGAATGTGAGCTCGGTAGAAAACATTTTACTCCATATATAAAGAGGAAGCGGTGATTCTGGTAGAATAGTAGCAGCTCTTTTCTCAGAAATATAAAAGAATAATTGGAAATTTATCGAAAGCAATGCCGTGATGCGATTTGTACAGATGAGCTCGCAAGGACTATTTGTTTAATTCATATACAATTTTGAGCAAGGGGTAATTATGTTGAGTCAGGTGTCAGGAGTAATTATGTTGAATTCTAAGTTGCTATTTGAATACCGAAAACCAAATGACAATTTGGCGATGAATATCTGGTTCCTTCGGTCGGCACCGAAAAGTAAAAATGAGGTAACGCATGAGCTGCTTCGTTGTTTAGGAGTGGTATTGTCCTGGAGACTCACCAATATAGCCGAATTGTAAGGATGTGTTGGTGAGTAAACAGTGCGTAACTGGTTATGTAGCCGTACACTATATTTATATGGCTATAAAATACTACAGATTTGGTGGTTTGGAACTCATCTCAACACATTCCGCGCCAAACCGTTTTTGCCCAACTTGTCGCTCAGGCCATTCGATGTTTTGAGAATAGACCGATACATATATTATCACGCAATATTTCATTAGTTCATCAATCCGTAAGTAATTAGTTTGTTTAGTGTGCTGCAATAAATTCGATTGTAAAAGTCAATCAGTTCGGGAATCATCGATTACGAAAACGGACCTGTGGTATTTGAATTCGTTACATAAAAATTGAAGGAAATAAAATATATTACAAAAGAGGGAGTAGATAAATATACGGAGGTAACATTTTTTGTTTTTCATTTATTTCTGTTGGAAGCCAGTTTCAGCTATAACATATAATTATTAATTATTGTATGTATGGACCATTTATTTTGAAAGTGGTATAAGTCCATTTAAAAAAAAAAATGAGATATCACGTCATTTTTGTTTAATTTAGTGTAAATTTTTTGTTTATAACTAATTAGTATTTAATACCTTAAAAAATACCAACGCTTTGTTCAATTTAATATTGGTCGATAAAAGAAATTACGTAGTCATTGATTATGAAAGTGGTGTAAGCCCAATTTCGATAGATAGATTAATGGCTTTTGCTTCTTATATTTGTATAATATAGAAAACGCAATTAAAAAACTGATAAGAAGAAACATAATATTAATGTTAAAGTTAAAAATACTACTATTTTATTTCTTGTTATTATTTGTAAACAAAATTGGATTAATATCAAATATATTTTAAGTGATATTTGATTTTTCAAAATTAAATTTAAACGATTTTTCCAATTGACTCATTTTGAAAGTGGTGTAAGTCATTCTAAGTCCCAAAGTGGTGCATTTAAATTCGCCTAAAACGAATTTATATAATCAAATTACATATTGATAAATTAGTAGAAACATTGCCACAATCGATAATATTAACCCATATTTTTTAATTAACAAATATGCTAACTTTTAATTTTCTCGAACCAAGAGAAAATGAACTTACACCACTTTCAAAATAAACGGTCCATATAATGATTAAACAAATTGATGTACTTTATTCTGTACTAAATTTATTATAATGCCTCATTATTTTAGTGGAAATATATTTTACAGAATTAAATTTGTCATAAAATGTACGTTTTCAGCACATTACTCAGCCTAAGTATCAATCTTTGTGTAAACTATAAACGGTACATGTTGCACCAAACGTGTTAAACTGTAATTAAGTCCTGTACTAAATGATCTTAGCAATGAGTGCCGAATATTCATAAGAAAAAAAAAGAAAGGAGAGCATATTTGCCTCTATCAGCGATTCTTTACTTTCAAACTTTAACCGCGTTATCCGAGGTTGGTCTACCGCCACGGAGGCAGCCAATCAGACGGTCGGTAAAATCGAAAAGCGAAGCGCGCGACGGTCAGCTCTGGCTTGCACGAGTTCATCAATACGGGCCTAGCCGTCCGTGCGGTTAGACGGAGTATTCTGTTGGTGAAACGGCGGAGAAGCCGACGTGCCAGTTTACCAAGCCGATGTGTGCATCGTGACTATTACACTCTGTGATCCGTACAAGCAAGCAAAAACGTGTCCGAATGGGTACTACGATGACACGGAACTAATTCGACGATAAACTCCGATTTTGTTCTAATTCTTGGTTGAATTCTTAGTGCGAGTGCAAGGATAATTCGCGGGTGAAAACGGCGAAGCGTCTGTGAAACGTCACATGAGCCACGTGCTATCTCACACGACTTCAGGCCACGTGAGTATTTTGAGACTAATGTGGCAGAATGGTTCAGATGTGGGACGCAAATCAGTTTTAACGAGGATGCTTATGATTGCCAATTAAACCCGTAATATGGAATGATAATGTTCTTTACTTTTCGATGCATATTGACGTACATATGTATTATCAACAACAAGTACGTACTACAAGTTGTTATAGGATGTATACGTATCTGTATCGCGATGTAAATTTACATCGATTAGTTTCTAGGCGAGAAAACAAATATGAAACCCGTTTTTTTTTTTAGCTATTTCCCCAACATAATTGAGTTATCCATTAACTCTCCGTCATTCGAATTGCTTCTGACATCAGAATTTGTTTTCTGGTGTGGAAAACAAGTCGAAGATGGTGCATTGATGAATAATACGCTCAGACCTTTAAACTAAGAAGTATAAAATCTGATCTAAGATTACATTTACGGTATACATGAGCGTGAAACGTTATCTGGCACACGATATCCTATACATTGTTTCACGTGCCTTATGTGCAACGTTATATTGAATCGGCAACAGGTTGCAGGCGGGCCGTTTAGTTTGCGCACTTACGACCCGGTAATCTACGAGTCTATATAGAATACACTTTCTGCTGGAACTTAAGCGCATTTCACTGCGAAAGCTTATCGGAGATCTTAAAGCGTCTGTCTACTTTGATAAAATGTGTCATGATAAATGAATGTGATACGTGTGTTTATAAGTTGCACATGATACATTCGAAGTTCAGGGACGTATACACGAGACATGTTTCATTGAAGTTCAAATGTGCGCGCCATTATCGCGAACATCTTTGATGATCTGCGATATTGCGTGATACTAAAATACTTTGTCTTCCTGTAAGTGACTTCGAGTATACTATTTATAACATTTATTATACACAAACAACCACTTCAAACATTTAACTCGGAGAAAACGTAATTATGTTGAGCTATAGATGGTACCTACATTATTTGTATTACACACATAATTCTGAAGAGTATATTTATTAGCTTCCACATTAGCAGTCCGTGCGAAGTATCATACAGGACAGCGATGAAAACTTGGCGCGTTGGCACGAAATGGGTTGGGACTTGGGACGTACTTGGCACGCAGAATAATTTGATGGCATGTATCGTCGATTGTTGAGGGCCATTTAACTTGCAAGTGCGTAAAATCGTTTTTATTTTGGGCACGTTCGACGGATACCACGTGGGGAAGAATTTCTCAATGCATCTTCGTACCTCGGTTTACGTGGAAATTCTCACGCTGCAATATCTGTCGTGATGTTTAAAAGGGATGTTCGCTTCTACTTGCTTCTCAAATAGCTCCTCTCGAGAAACTATTTTTCCATATTTGTCCGACAAGGTTTCATATTACCGAGTATGCATTATATTATAGACATTATATACAAGAAGTAACTGATCGTGTGATAATCCTGTTGCAACTTGGATAATATAATTATTATCGAATTGTCTTTCCTTTATTTATACAGGATCGTTTATGAATAATATACCTACATTCAGGCCACTGACTATTTTCATGAAACTTGGTATGCTAATTTTTAATACTTAATTTAAATTGGAACAGTTATTGAAGTCCAAAACTCATGAGTTCGACGTACGATTTTTATGATGTTTATTCCCAATCCTCAGGTTCCCAATTCTTCTTCTCTTTAACGGCTTCATAACCCTCTTGGATAATAATGATCAATGTTAGTGAACTCAAAACCATATTAGGAGGTTAGGCGGTTAAATTTGATGGAGAAAAGCGCCTATAAACTCTCATTCGTTGTGCACAGTTAAGAAAATAATTGAGTTCTCCGTATTTGCCCATTATGCATTCGCGGTCGCACGGTACGTAACCGTTTGCTTTGTGAAATTCATTACGTGCCGGGACACGCTGATGCTTCAGGAATTACACAATTGTCAATTACTATTGGCTTTGGTCATGAATCAGCGATGTAAAAAATCTAACAATATGATCCTCGATTAGCCAATATACTAAATATAGTATATATTTAGCCAGTATAGTACGTTTCACAAATTGGTCGTGCATCTATTGAACGGCTGCACGATCAATTTAACGTCCCCTACCCAGTCTTTACACTTAGACTATAATTTGCATCGTGTTTCATCGTATTTCTGTATTAGCAGAGCAGTGATATTACAGGATTAAATACGATTGAATCAATGGTTCAGTCGAAATATATTAAAAAGTTCCTTAGATTACGAGAAATATAGGGAATATTCATTGTGGCTGTGGTGCATCATGATCATGGAATGAAACACATAAATATTTATAAAATGCAATGCGAGTGTGGTTCAGGTTTTTGTACGAAGATGTTTAGAAAATCAATGTGTTATTAGAAATTCTGTTAAGTCACAACAGTATTGAGATTTCTTTAAGTTGCATTTCGATATCGCGTACGTATGTTTGTTTATTCTTTTCCAGACAAAGTCGTCATATCTTTATCGCTCAACCTTATATCTGCGTATCGTGCCGATCGTATTTATATTCACAGATAACTCGCGAAATGCAACAAAGCCATGCTGGCGAAAAAAACCGAGCTCATTGTCATAATTTGGCGTCTTTCGTACTTTTGCGAAATAACTTTCCCTCTCTGATATCTGTCCAAAAGTGTCACACTTGCATAACCAACGATAAGGCATACTATAATAGCACTTCTGCGCTTGACAGTTCTGTACAGCGAAAAGAATCGATAATCCCCCCAATGTGATGGCCTTGCCATAAAAAAACAGAAACATGGAAACATTTCCGTGAATTCGCGACTTGATTTTGATGAGGAGTCGTGAGAAAATCAGGGACCTTTTTGAGTTATATTGGGTGTTCAGATTATATATCATGTCTTTATAATGCATGAATTACAATCAAAAATATTTTTCCAACGTTTTGGGTAATTTAAAAGGCGGAGCGATGTTGTCGAGAGTAATAACGAATATGTCTACGATTGAAAGCGAGTTATATTTTGTTGGTAGAAAGGTTCAATTTTTTTGGAAAGCATCCAATTGATATCCACAGCTAATAAGTAATAGTAAGTAAAACATTTTTTTCTCACGCACACATATATATTAAAGTTTTCTTTACGGAGTTCGAACGCATGCTGTAAGATTTGTACCAAATATCAATTCGAAAAATACACACTGTAAGCATTATGATTATAGATACGGCTTTTAAACAGCAGATATGAATGAAGTGTTGACCTGAGTATCACAAACGTTACGCGGATAGAAAGTCAATCTTGCTTCTAAAGGTAAATCATTTCTTTTCCGATTTTTAACAAAACCAACTTCATATACATAAGGCTATGTTAAGTCGTTCTGATGTATAATAGCAAATTGAAGTTTTTTTAAAACACAATTAGGTCTTATCGAATTCGAATTATTTTGATTTAGAAAAATGATGTTATCTCATAGAATAACCTGACTTTGATGTTCAAACCTAAAATTGGCGTGGTATTCGGTAGAAAAGAATCTAACCATGTATCCGCCTCGTTGAACTTGTACCTATGAATCTTGGTAGCCTGGAAAATCCGTAAACAAGTTTCATGTTCGCATCCATGACGATTTCCGAGGGTCTCGATAAAACCAGAGGCGGCAGTCTGTGACGTCACGGTGAGAGAGAGCGATGTCTAAGTAGGTTAGAGACCTCGTACGGGGGACGATTTGCTGTTGGTCACAGAACATGGTCATGAACGAATTCTGGTGTAAGTGTATGAAAAAGTCATATGACTTAACAGATATTTTTACTGAAATTCCTAGAGCAATCGTTTAGTATAAAAAATTATCCGGCATATATCCTCTTTTTTTCATCGCTTCAAAAAAATGTAAAGTTGTTTTACATTAATCTTCATTTTTTAACGAATTATCAATCCGATAAGTTTATCATTGCACGATGATAATGTAAGAATAACTTGTACATTTTGTTTAAGTTTATAAACATATCCATATAATAATTGAAAACAAAAGAGGAATTTTAATTATGAACCATAAGCATTAATCTGAAAGTGATAAAGGGTTAATACTGTTTAAAATTGATCTGATAATTTTGTTCAAATAAAAAAAAAGCAGATGTGGTGCATCCTACACTAAAATTGGTACGTCAGTATCCTTATGCGAATGCTTTCAAAAGAGAAATGTGTCGCGTGGTCAAATATAAACCCGGATGTATCACAAAAGAAGTATACTGTCTTTGACCGATCTCACAAGTAACAGGCTACGGAGTAACTAAGGAAACGAAGATGCTTGATTGTGCGAATGTAAAACATATGCTTCTTGCATTCGCTTTTGTAAAGTTAAGCACGGCGTAAAAATCGCTAAAATAAAGCATCATGCCATAATCGATCGGTCTTTTTAAAATTGTATTTTATAGTCATTAACATGCATATCGAATTAGAAGTATGGAATTAAGTTTGGTTCTTTCTTTGTTGCAAGAACGTATGAATGTGCATTTAAGATTTTCAAATAGATTTCAATATACGAGTCAAGGAAAAGGGAAAGAAAATAGAGAAACACGGAGTGTGGAATTTCTACATTGGGGACCCTATATTGAATCCCCAATGATTTATCATAGGTATATGCATCGATCAAAAAGCCTCAAATTATCAACAGTCTTATCGTTTACATTATATTTTTTGTTCTCTTTTATAAATACCTTTCGGCAAAATCTTCGTTACATTATTTAAATAGAGCCTGTTTAAGAGATACAATAACAGAAGGTTACTGGGATAGCTTGTAGTCATTTACAGTACTATGTAATGACTAACATATAATATAAATAAAACAATTGCAAGTAAGAGAATAGTCGGGGGTAATATTAACTAATATATACTTTTTATATTTTCGCACTAGGATTTTTTCAGTAATTCTTCTTTGACACACGTGGTAGACTATAACACTATTATTATTAAGTAAAGTAAATTCAATTTGTATTCTACGTTACTTGCATTTGCTTCCATTCTGAAGTCCTATTTCAATGTCATTCCAAGGTATCGCTTGGATTAATGGCGATTGAAGCGATTGAGGCAATTGAAGTAAGAATCTGTTCTCATGTTAAAAATCCCAGATGTGGACAATAGGTTTGAGTCCCAGACCTCAGGATTATGAGGTTAAAATTCCATCATATCATTCGAGCTTCCATCAGGGACCGATCCTTCTCGCACGAGAAAATCCTCGAAGGTGCCCGAGAGAAAGTCGACTTTTACGAGCTGCCGTCATCCTCAATGCGGCGATATGTCTTCCTATCTCCAAACGTCCGAAGCAAAGGTCTGTGAACGGAGGTTGACGACTTGTTCGAGTCGAATATCGTTATCTATTGCCCTCTGATAACCGGGTTATAAGCTGCTAGTAACTGAAACAATTTGTTACTTATCTGGAAACTAATAAGGATGATTACATAAATCATAGATTTGAAATTCTCCTTTATTTCTTCGTATTTTTCGTTTTGAAGACTGTGACTTTGAAGACTTGAAGAAAGCGGAGCGATTAATTGAGGAAATAAAGGATATCACTAATACTTTGCTCTTTCGACGATTAATATTCGTCTCTTATATTATTTTCTTCTTTGTCTTTATTCCTAAATTAATGTCTTACTAAAGAATGAATCGATATATGTTTCAAGGTTGAGGAAAGTTCTACTTTTTTACGAAAGGCTGTGCACGGAGGGATTCGTCGCGATTTAACCGTGAAATAAGCAGAATATAAAAAAAAAGTGAAAGTTTTGGAATATTTCTGTAGAATTCCTTAGAACTTTATTTGTCGCACATGCGCTACCATTATAGATTTGTATTATTTTGACATGCAACATAATAATCAGCCAATCAAATCAAGAAGTCCCTATGTTTTCCTGGTTTCTTCTGGGGGAAAACAGATGTCATGATAGTCCGAATAACTTTTACAAGCCTTGGTCCGAGCGCGACAGGAAACCGGATTGCTGAAATTAATCCGTTTTACGTTTCCGGGCTCTTACATTTACCTATTCATTTATATGAGAGGAATTGTCTCGTAACTCATGTTCTAAGCTATTCCGGATAGATCGTCGAACGCGGAATGTCCGCTTTCTAAGATGAGGATATCATATTATAAATACTCCGTTTCTCGTCCGACTAATGCGAGATATATTGCGACGTTAATTTTTTAGACAAACTGCATCTAGAAACACGCAACGTCTACCGGAACTATTGAATGTGATATACAAATTATCGATGTAGCCCTCGGAGAGCGTAAAGATCGTGACGATCTGTATGATTGACCACCAAACTAAAGTTGATTAAAGTTAATGAATGTGACCTTGACGCAAAAGGAAAAAAAAATGTTATTTCAACGTTGGTCATTCTGAACATGAAAAAAAGCTGATTCTCTTCCACGTTTTATAGGATTTTTTTGGCAAATACTTTTGTATTTTACGATGTCCGTAATAAGTAACACTGTTTATAAGAAACAAGTATTATAACATAGTGATGAAGCTGATTCCTCATCTATCCTTTAATGCAGTCATTCCCAAAGTGGCCTATGTTGTCTCCTAGGAGTTGATTTCGACCTGCAAGAGATCTACGTTATTGGAAAAAATACATCCCCAATTAAATTTTTGACTATCGTGTGTGATGAACGCCGACTTCAATCGAAAGGAAAGGGAGTAGAAAAAGAACACGTGCATGCTGAAATCAATGACAAATCATTTATTTGGTCCTTGAACTCAATGCTTTTTATAGAGAGAAAGCATTATTTTGTCTTATTCGTGAAGCCCTTATCAAATTATAATGAAGGGAGACAGGTCTAATTATAATAATTGTAATTGATGTCTAATACAATAATAAAATTATGTCTTATAATAAAATATGTACAAAGGCAATGGAATATATTATATTTGTACTAGAAAAGGAAAGATTCTGAAAAGTTTCTAACTTAATCGTATGCTATTTATATTCATATATAACGTGATCTCGCTAAGGAAGGTCACTCTTACTGAAGTAACAAAAAAGTGAGATTAAAAATTTGATTCAACACGATTGAATCTTTTTATTCGGGCTGCAAAATGTCAAATGAACATATGTTCAAAGTTTAGACTATAATATTTGTAATGGTTCAAAAAACTATTGATGCATCCTTATTTTTCTGAATAATTTTTTTTCAGAATACTGAATAATGCAGTTTAAAAAAGTAATGAAAAAAAAAACGAAAATAACATAAGCAAAGAAGGCAACTCTGTGATATAATAGATTCAATGCGTAGTGTCTTAAATTTATGAACCAAAAACCAGTATTTAATATTTTGCGTGTATGCTTTTTGTGTTAATTACAGCTTTTTAAGGTTTACATTCAGTGATTGGGGTAGTATCGGAAACTATTGTAAAAGAGCAATTTTTTTGTATTTTTGGACGAGTGAGTTGAGTCAGTATATTGCTGGACTCTAAATGTGTCTTTTACGCCTAATTGTGTGGCATTTTTTAGTAAATTATTCCGCAATCTATAGATATATATTAGAGGATACCTATTGCCTCCGATAAATGCTAAATTTCTGCCTCATTGTATGACATACAATTCCAATCCTCTCCAGTTAAGTATTGGTTCTTTTTCATACAAATGTTTTGCCATCAGAGTCGAAAATGTTAAACTCACTCTCATCCGAGAATATAATATTTCTCAAAAATTCCATTGGCTTATGCATATAAGCTTTAGCAAAGCCGCGCAGTTTTTGTCTATTTGTCTTATATATAAATAGCTTTTTCCCCGTTGCTCTGCTATAAATTGTAGCAGTGTAAAATATTTCAAACTGTTTGAACAGGAACTTTTTTTCCCCAAAATTTTGCAATATCAGTAGAGAAACTTTGTCAATAACAAATATGTAAAAACTGGAAACGTCTTTCCATAATTGTTGATGCTTTTCATCATCCTGATCGCACTTTGTTTTCGGCGATATCCGTTTCTTCATCTGTTTTTTTTATTACGTGTTTTACTGTAGAAAAACTTAAATTCTAAATTCTTTTAAATCTTCAGTAACATTCGCCACGTTAACGCACGATAATAATTTTATGTCGCACGAAAGTAGCGAAGTAGCCTTTTTTTTCAATTTTTTTCAGCATCGACTGCTAAGGTGATTTGGCCTAGGACCTACTGTTTAAGGTGGGTTCTGAACCACCAGAGTTAGAGTATATGTATTCACATGGAAAAATCAGAGGTTATGGGTGGGACTCACCTTTCTTACCAGCCATGTTTTTTTTTGCAAATGTAAACACGGGCTAACGGTATAACTCGAACGATGTGATCAATAAAGATAAAGTTTGTTTACATCTTTGTTCTTCGAACTGTATTTAAGCTGTCTAAAAGTAGATAATTATACAACCGGGATTATAATGACGAGTCTGCCAATACTCCTTTTGGGTATAAAATGTTAATTCTCTTTTAATAAATTCCTTAAACTTAATCATGAGTCCATACGTAATATTTGTTGTGGCCAGAAACTCCAAGTGAGGAAGTTTTATATAGAATTAGGATATTTTTATAACAGCTTTTATCACGATAAAGTTCTTTATTTCGCCTTTCTTACCAACCATGGTTTTTTTTTGTAAGTGTAAACGCGGGCTGATGGTATAACTCGAACGATGTGATCAATAAAGATAAAGTTTGTTTACATCTGTGTTCTTACCACTGTATTTAAGCTGTCTAAAAGTAGATAATTATATAACGAGGATTATAATGACGAGTGTGCCAATACTCCTTTTGGGTATAAAATGTTAATTCTCTTTAAATAAATTCCTTAAACTTTATCATGAATCCATGCGTAATATTTGTTTTCGCCAGAAACTTCAAGTAATCAGGTTTACTCAGAAATTCGTATCCTCTTTTCATATATTTCGACAATTTGTAATATAATCTTAGTAATAATGGTATATTAACGTAACACATAAAGTGGAGTAGAAGTAATGTAATGGAATCCTATACAAAATTTATTCATTACATTAACAATGTGTCTAAATAATTTTGATGTACCTCCATTGGTTTCGTAACGCACTCAAGGACTGATCATGGGGATAAATAGTTACTGATGGCTTTCTTTCAACGCGTACGCGATTGCAGTTGTTTTGTGGCTTTCGCGGAAATCAACACACATCGAGCTCTGTTTCGTAACGAAATAAATATCTGCTGGGGGGCATTGTGGACAAGGCACGTAACGTGCGATACATATTCCGCGACTACAAAGCCAAGCTTGCACATTACTGGCTTCGCTAAGCAGAATCTGCTTACGAGCTTTATGCAATCAGAAACACATATATGCGTTTTTTGTTTTTTTGCGTGTATACGTGCCAATCGTGGAAATATACTTCTGACTTTGAAGTATCCTTCGTACATTTATGAAGTTTGATAACAGCTAACGATGGAAAGAGAAGGGTGTTGCCGATTATGAGATTCAAGCGTGGTGTAATGAGTAGATACTTTGATTTTTATGTCAGATAAATGTAATGAGCGTAACTACGAATGTTATGCTACAGTTATGGTCGATAAAGTTTTTGAAGCAGTCATATGGACTGTTTATTTTGAAAGTGGTGTAAGTCCATTAAAAAAAAAAAAAATGAGATATCGCGTAATTCATGTTTAATTTAGTGTAAGCTTTTTGTTTATAACTAGTCAGCATATAATATCTTAAAAAATGCCAATGCTTTGCCTGATTTGAAACTGGCCGATAAACGATATTGCGTACCCATTGGTTATGAAAGTGGTGTAAGTCCATTATACATTTTTTATAATCTATACATTATTTATACATTGCATTTAGACATTCATTAGTTTATACAGTATACATTTTTTATACATTTATACATTAGGAACTTCTAACCTCTTCACTCGGGATATATTTAAGACGATTGGACTGTTTATTTTGAAATTGATGTAAGTCCATATTTTTCTTGTTTCGAGAAAATTAAAGGTTAACATATTTGTTAATTAAAAAATATGGGTTAATATTATCGGGTGAGGCAATGTTTCTACTAATTTATCAATATGTAATTTGATTATATAAATTCGTTTTAGGCCACTTTAACTGCACCACTCTGTGACTTAGAATGATTTACACCACTTTCAAAATGAGTCAGTTGGAAAAATCGTTTAACTTTAATTTTGAAAAATCAAATATCACTTAAAATATATTTGATATTAATCCAATTTTGTTTACAAATAATAACAAGAAATAAAATAGGAGTAGTATTTTTTAATTTTAACATTAATAATATGTTTCTTCTTATCGGTTTTTTAATTGTGTTTTGTATATTGTACAAATATAAAAAGCAGAAGCCATTGACCTTACCACCTATCTATCAAAATTGGACCTACACTACTTTCATAATCAATGGCTATGCAATCTCTTTTATCGGCCAATATTAAATTGAACAAAGCGTTGGTATTTTTTAAGGTATTAAATACTAACTTGTTATAAACAAAAAGTTTACACTAAATTACGCATAAATCACGTGATATCTCTTTTTTTTTAATGGATTTACATCACTTTCAAAATAAACAGTCCGATTCATGAATATGATCTTATTATTTGAAGTATGAAATTATTAAAAGTGCGAGACATGACCGCCCGATAAGATCCGATAAGATTTCAGTTAAATTCACTCAAAAGAAATTGATATAATCAAATTACGTATTGATAAAATAATAGAAACATTGCTAGACTTGACATAATGTACTTATATTTTTTAATCGATGAATATGCTAACCTTGAATGTTCTCGAAGCAACGGAAAATGGACTTGCACCACTTTCAAAATAAATGATCTATATATTATTGAACTATTTACCGTTGAAAGAATTAGACTGATATGAAAATATGAAAGGAAGGCGGGAGGAGGGGATTGAGAATATAATTTAAGTATTTACATCAAAACTGATTACCATATATTATTACCGTAAAAAATTGTATACAGTGGGCACGGATCCAATTACTGTAAGGTTTGTAACCAAGAACAGAAGTTTTGTTTGATTAAACCGAAAGGAAACCCAGAGCGCGAGTGATTTTTGCTTGACAAAGAACACTTCAATACCTTTTTCAGTACAATCAGTAGTCATTCAGTAATGTAATATATCCGGTAATCGCGTTTAAACAGGAAATGGTTGGGTCCATTAGTCAAGGATAACCCGCGAGTATTGGAATAAAAGGCTGCATTGTCGATTTAAGCAGTGAAACGCAAACGTATTTATGGTATTGGTTGTAAATTTTGTTTACGTACCAATTGCTTTTATAGAAGAAAAAAAATTAATCTGATACAGAAATGTAGTCAATAACAATTTGACGAAAGAATCAAAATAATTGATAATGGGTTACGAATCTGTATATATTTCTAAAATAAAGGAAAAGTTTCGTGAGAAAGGAGGAACAAGCCGTGAATTTATCTAGACCAATTACTGCTGCATCCACTTCACTTTATGATTACCTCTCAAAACTCATAAAGAATTTATTGATCGCAAGATCAACAGTTTTGTGGCAATTCGAGAGATAACGAGGAGTTTGCTCACTTTCGTGGTTAATGCTAAACGCAAATATTCAAGCGTATTTTTGTAAGAGAGTAATATTTCGTATAATCTGTATAAATTAAATCGAATAATGGCTTATTTATATTAAACAGCAATCTATACTAGCAACGGCTTATAGAATAGATATTTAACATGGTTCGTGATTTCAAACTATGCGACGTTAGAACTTCAATGTCGACAGCATGAACTTGTCCTTCATCCTCGGCATGGTCGATTGCATTTTCTTCCAGCAATCCGCGAGGTTCAGGGTCGCTATAAGCGTCGCTTTTGAACATACGGCGACTCGAAAGTTCTCTGCCAACGCGAATAATTTACACAACATTGTCTGTTCAAATATCACTGCACGGTCGATCGTTATCTCCCGCATCAAACAAAGCTTCGAGAACAATCCTTAATTATCCCTACTACGCGAAATAGACTGAAAAAAACTAAGTTATTAAGTATGTAAATGTCAAGTGAAGAAAATTGTTCTATTTACAAAACAAAAAGAAACAAGACAACACTCTTGCCTTTCTTGCGTTTTAAATGTATACCACCAGGATTGTGCAGTGTGACTGAGATAGGCATGCATTTTTTAAATATTTTGTAATCACAAAAACACATCTCTTGTGATACGTTATTAAACAGTTCTACGAAATCAAATTTACTTTTCACCCTCCGCTCTTATTTGCCTGCATTAATATGTCATCCAACATGTCGCGCTGTAGTCATATCGTGACTCGAAAATCTATCTAGTAAGATCGGCACCTTTGTTTCGCGAAAAAAAAGTGTGTCATAAACATTACGCCTTTTCTATTTCAAATATATGATTACAAAACTGTGCATTATGATTCAGAAAACATTATATTTCTTGAAGAATGTTTTTCAAATAGAAATGTTTTACCTTTTGATGAATCATATTGAAATGCAAATTAAGACCTATCCTTTGTCTTGTACTCGTAGTCGGCTGGATTTATTTGTGGTCAAACGTATTGCACTGTAATGTACCGCGATTCGAAAGTTTTCGAATCGAGGGGGGCGATAGGGAGTCACCCGAGAAAAGTACTTGGGCAACGATTAACGTCTGCCTTGTACCGACCTGTGGACAAATTGCCTCAACCGCAGCTGGGATGATCGCTTCCCGAGTACCATTAAGCGTTTTGTGGTTTCTAGTCGGGAGTAGATCACGCGAAGAC